>CABHPR010143823.1:0-19520 GCA_902168415.1 Peromyscus melanophrys | reverse complement strand
CACACACACACACACACACACACACACACACACACACGAGGTGAGAAAAGCCATTCAGACCCATTTGACTTTTTGCAACATATTGAATGACTTTGAGTTGTGTGGTCCTTTGGGAGCCTGCTTGTAAACACTACCCACAGGACCAGGGTGGAGCTTCGCTCAGGGATGAGTCTTCTTGGGTTTTGAGCCAAGGCCCAGTTGGGTACTCCATCAGTGACTGTGGATTTGAGTTTTTTCTAGTCACATTGGTGGGATGAGGAGTCCTTTTGGCACAGACACTCTCTTTCTGGACCTTCCTTACAGCCCTTTTCTGGTGTCTGAGGTCCTCACAGGTGCAGCCATCAATCAGCTGAAAATTTCAGGGGATCGCCCTGCAGACCTACTGAGTACCCTGCCTCCAGTATAGCATTCTATTCACCCCATCATTGGCCTGCAAACTCTTACCTCTTGGATCAATTCAAGGAGGTGGCAGAGCCTATCTGGGTGGCTCCTCTCTGCTCTAGGGCCCGGAAACTCTTTAATGCGGAGGAGCTGGGCAATATTAAGATTCTTTGTTCTACATGTCACTCTCCTTCTTTGCCTAATGCCCAGAAAAGGGAGTCAATCTGGCTCCTGACATATCAGTTCTGTCTCTGTCTCTGTCTCTGTCTCTGTCTCTGTCTCTGTCTCTCTCTCTCTCTCTCTCTCTCTCTCTCTGTCTGTCTCTCTCTGTGTGTGTGTGTGTGTGTGTGAGAGTGTGATAGAAATTCAACATAGTTCGTTCACAATGACTCTTAGGATAAGAATCATGTAGCTCAGAAGTACCTGGGACCCTTATCCATGCAAATTTTTCAGCTTCCCCTCTAGTGAAGCCCAGGCCCATTTCAGGAGCTTGGGTCCAGACTCACCCATTGCAGAACTCTGAAAGGTGGACCTCAGCACAGCTTGCATTTACTAGTTGTAGTCTACCAAGGCCATCGGCTTCAATTCTTTCAGGGCAAAGCTCCTTCCTGTTGATAAAGGGGGCTGCTTGTCCAAGGAGCCATCATATTCTGTTTACAGCGGAAGCCATAAATTCTTCAGCTGTTGACAAAGGACTTTGAGGCTAAGGGTTCATCAGTAACTTGCTTATTTTGCTTGTAGAATGTCACTTGTGCAAGAACACCAGAATATTTTCTTTTGAAGGAAAACTTTTTTTTGTCTTTTGCAAGAGGAAGATTTGCAGTTTCTAGGGCCAAGCCTCTTTGGAAGCTGGTGTGGCTTTGAGGGGACAGGGATCTGTGTAGTGATTTAAACAACTATGACTAAAGGCATGGGGAACATGGGCAATTGAGGCAGGGAGGAACCAGGGGTGGCGCTTCAGTGGACCTTCGCTGTGGCTGCACTGTGCCGCTGGCTTACTGGGCTGAGGAACACCAGACACTGGGAGGGAGGGAGAACCTGCGAGGAACATCGCTTTCCTCTGAACCTGGAGTTTGCATGCCCTGTCTGAGATACCAACACCGGTAGTCACTAAATTCCCTTCCTTGGAGGAGCCTTCATCATAGATGGCACATAGTCTTTGGTTAAGAAATCGGTAACATCTCAAACCGCTTTGAAGGCTAAAGTGCATTTCACTTCCCTATATGGTAGCTGGGCCTTGCCTTGTGTATCCATTAGTACCAAGGACGGTGATGAGACGGCCATGGGAAGGATGTTTCCAGTATTCACAGAGATGATTTCTCTGTTGTATGTTCCGCAGGCTTTCTAAGAAAACCTAGAGTTCTGTGATGGAGCAACAGTGTGAGCAGACGTCAATTGTACCAAACAACCACCCGCTAGCGCCACACATGGGTCTTAGTTTCCGCTGAGTACTGGATTCTGCACATGCTCTGCTTTCCTGGAAAGGGTTGATCTTGTATGAACCCACACTGGTGTTGGTCAATCACTGCTCTTTCCTCTTCATTCCTGGAAGTGGGGAAACAAGGAACGTTCCTTATTCTCAATAACATGTTATTTTTTATTTATTTTTTTGAGGATAGCACTGAATTTATTTGTCATTTGAAGAGTCACACTGTTGAAGTTGAACTGTATTGGAAACTTGTTTTTAGGTCTTGACTCGGTCTCTAAGTGTGTGAACCTGAGTAGGTTTAACGTTTGTCTTCTATAACATGAAGGAATATGAAACACTAACATTACGTCTGACGTCATTCCAAACTGTATAGTTCTGTGTTACCCACTCAAACTGTGGTGACATCAGTTAATGGCTGACTGACTTGGAGAGTGTAGAGATCTGTGTTCCTATAATAATCACTGTCTAATTTGTTTTTAAAATCTGATTTTTATGTGTATGGGTGTTTTGCCTGTATTATATCTGTGGACCACATGCATGCCTGGCTCCTGTGAAGATCAGAAGAGGTAGTTGATCCCTGGAACTGGAATTTACAGGTGGTTGTGAGCTGCCATGTGGGTGCTGGGAACCAAACTTGAATCCTCTGAAAGAGCAGCAAGTGCTCCTAACTGCTAAGTGATCTCTCCAGCTCCTCACTACATAGTTTTTAACAATAAACTCCAGTGATCAATTCTTTTGGGCCCATATCTCATGTAAAACATGTTTTTTCATCTCTGAATTCAGATTTTCTATTCAAGTCCTATCAAATTTTATTTGGTACAATATGAACATTTATTCTTGTCTCCAACATTGATTGCCTTTTCCCAAAATCATTTGGTTAGATAATATTTTGAAGCTGTACACAATGAATTTCTGTTTGGGCTTATAACAGTTCAATTGTCAATAAGAATTCCTTGTTATGCTAATATCAGTGTTGGAAACAAAAGGATGTGCTGTTTAAAAATGTCACATGAGACTTTCTCAACATGGAGAAATTGAGTGGCCTCTCAGATCAGTGAAAATCTGTTACAAGGTCGATATTTTATTCCTAGCAAATGATGTAATCTGTAGACAGAGTGAGAGAAACAATAACATAGAGATCTAAGCTTTAGAAATATGAGCGTGTTCATCATAACGAAAGGCACAAAGTGAAACTTCACCATATTTCATTGAAAGTATGAACAAATTAACAGATTCTTTCCACTTGAAGTCCATCAAAAAGACCCTTAACATGCTCTCTGTGGTGGTAATTTAGCATTACATGAGGCCAGAGGTTCATTTTTGACATCAGGGCATTACTTAATAAAAGAAATAATGTCATCCTAGAGACATGAATCCTAAAGGCAGACAGCATTCTGGCATCTGAACAAAGTAATGTCAATTTGAAAATGATTTTTCATGTTTTTACTCAATAGAAATATTATCATTACTTCACAAGTAAATAAATGAGGACAAAGCCAGAAACATTTGTATTTAGGCAGTAATGTATAAAACAGGATCTTAAGTGAGAAAATTATTCATGAAATAAAATTTACATTTTATAAATAAAGATACATTTTAGTATAAAAGTTTGAAAAATAAAATGCTATATATATGCCTCTACAGACACATGTGCACATATGTGTATATGTAGCTTTCTTTAGCCACAGTCTGTTGGTTTTCACATCTCCGTGGCTCCAGTTGAGAAGCAGCCTGTGATCAGGGCAGCCTGTGATCAGGACCTAAGTATCTCCCACCTGGCTGGCTCATGTCACAGTCTTTGCTTCATCCTCTTCCTGAAGTAACTGCTGATTTTATTTGAAAAGTTCCAATTCCATGTATTTGTTCATTGTATTGAAGGGAGACGTGTGTGTGCATGCAATGGGCACCTATGTGGAAGTCAGAGTACAGCTTGTGGGAATCAGTTCTCCTCTTTACCATGGAGGTCCCAGCAATTGACTTCACATCACGAGGCTTAGCAGAAGGTGCTCACCCTGCTAAGCCATCTCACCAGTTGCTTATGTAACCTGTTCATCCCACCACACTGCATGTATTCTTCTGGGATTTTCTTCTATTGATATTATCATTATGAAGTTGATACACAGACTCAATGAGTTCAATTCATTCACTGTCCCTGCTGTTGGTTTATCTCTGTTTTTTTGAACACGACTCACCTTAGTTCCTCATTCTCCTGAGAAAAGTATATTTTAAATCTGATTGAAATAACGAAATGTTCATCTCATTTTAGTTGTTGCAAAGCCCCTCCCAACCTGGGACCAATCCTCAGAATCCACTTGAAGGTGGGAAGAGAGAACACACTTCACACCTCGAGCCCTGACTTCCACTTCCACTCCATGGCATGTTTACCTACACATATAACACAGCATGAACATGTGTAGGCCCATGCATACTAATTTTGTTTCAAAAGTTAAAAAAGGGGGGGGCTGTTATTGTAAGACACCATCAAATTAACAGCTTTTCTAGAGTTGACCAAATCACCACGTATATTGAAAACACAACGTTTGTATTATTAGTAATGATCTGTGCGGTGTCCCACTTCTTTAAACGTGCTGTGGCTTCCTATCTTTAGGATTGAAGTTTTTAACAAAAGCTTCAAGGCCCAGCATGAGCTGTGGCTCCTCCCCATGACTTTATCCATTCCTTTTCCCTGGTTCCCTTGACCACCCTGGGGCTAGACAGGGTAGCGCTTTAACCTTTTCCCATCCTAGGGTTTCTACATACACTGTGGTATTCTGTAGTCAACAGTTGGGGTAAAGTGCTAATTCATTCCAGATCTGAGCTGAAAGATGACCTCTTTAGAAATCATGCTCCAGAGCCCCAGCCCTGTCCTCCAAAATGTTCTCCATGTTGTGTGATCAGATAAACTGTATAGCTTGTTGTTTCTCTTGGCACCAAATCTTTTGAGTTGGGTATCTGAATGGTTTAGCCCTCTGAACTCAGAGGGTAATGAAGCCAATGGTAATCTTCAATAAATGTTTGTTGAAGCCATGAGTGTTCAGTATCTGATAAACACTGTTGTTGTTGTTGCTGAAGTTCAATTCCATTCTCTCTTTTTCTCTTCAGCTGGGAGGTTATCAATTCCAAGCCAGATGAAAGACCCAGACTGAGCCACTGCATTGCAGAATCGTGGATGAATTTCAGCATATTTCTTCAAGAAATGTCTCTTTTTAAACAGCAGAGCCCCGGCAAGGCAAGTTTGGAAATACTCCGTGTAACATGGGGACAAATGAGGTTACGTGTTTTAGCTGGCAAAGACTCTCTAATTTGAACATACTGTAGCATAAGAGCTGGCCTCATCAAGACTCAGACATGGTCACATGTGAAACTCTTAAGCATTTATATTTTGTAGATATTGATTTAGCTCATTACTAGAAGGAATTGTGATTGGGCTTTGCCATACTTAAAACCAAAAAGGAATGGAAAGGGGTGTTACTAAGAACTTTGGTTGTTATCTGTGGTCTAGTTCTGAAACCAAAGGCAGTTGAGATAAGCATGTAGTCCTTTTAGGGTTTCAGAGATAATTGAGTCTTACTTGCAATCTCAAAATGTAGTAGAGATTCTGGTTTGGTTTATTTTAAGGAAACTTGCTGAATGTGGTGGATCACAGTGATCCCAACACTTTGGTAGGTAGGAGGATCATGACTTCAAGGTCAGCCTGGGCTGCACTGCAGGATGCCCATCCTGAAATAAGAGAGAGAATGAAGACCCACACAAGCTTTGGCAAAAATATTCATTGTGCCCACACAACTGGAATAAGGTTTTTTTGGGTTGTTGTTATTTATTTTTTTTTCTGATGAAGATAAAAACCCACTCAGGGAGGAGTCTCAAGTGATGAAAGGGACTGCGTGGAGAAGTGCATACTGGAAGAGTGGGGTCTGTGGCTTCATTTGAGTGGGGGCAGGGCCATCAACAGACCTTGCTGATTCCTGCACTGCTTTTAAGATTAAATTATCCACCAGTAGTGCTAAGTAGCATTAAGCTCTCCATGTTCTGTGTCCGTGCAGTCTCATCACTTCGCCAGTATTAAGTAATAGCCCAGCCCTTGGGAACTTGTGTACATTGAATGGGCGGTGCTTATATTTGTAAGGATTTCTTTAACCATGAACAGTCAGTATTAGAATTGATCCGCATGAGGGGCTTGACAGATTTTAGTGCTTCTTTGACCAACATGACATGATCATATGTACTTTTAGAGCTTGAAATGCCGGCTTTGGATTGCATTCATGTGCCCCCAGTCCATTAGTTAAAGACACAGGAGATAACAAATCCCTTTGCAAAGCCACCGTCTGGGTGTATGGCTCTGTCCTTATTGCCTTATTTTTTCCTTCAACTCCTGACATTTCTTCATTTCTAGAATTCCATATTCTTTCAAGGGCCCATGGTTTTTCTGAATTTGACTCTTTATTTTTTTGTCCCATGTGTTTGCCCACACTCTCTGTTAGCCAAATGGAATGAAATACCCGTTAACCTGAAATTTAGAGTCCTTGTTCTTTTTCTTAATCAGTTCTTGGCCAGAGATACGTGTCTCTTCCTATTTTTTGAAAGCCCCTCAATGAATTTGCTTGGCAGTTTAATTCAGCATTTCTATTTAAAATAATACAAAATTAGATAGTTTATGAGTAGATTGTGAAAAGCAAGTGAAGACTTAAAAGAGAAGACTTTTCTGTCTTGATGTTTCTTGTGTGAATCAGGACAGTTTTCTATAGATTGTTTTAAAATTTCTTTCTCATTGACAGAGAGAAGGAAAAGAATTAGATATCACTGCAGAAGTTCCATTTCATTAGCATTTAGTTTTGAAGTAACCTAGATGTGGGCGGATACAGTTAGAAAGGATTATGATGTTCACAGATTGATGCCAGAGGTGTCCCAGCAGAACAAATGACGTCAGATTCATATAGGTTCTCTTATCGCATGTTTTGACCTGTCTGTGGATTTCAGTGGCTTGTGGTAGTAGTTTGAAGTACAGATTTACTTAGGAGGCTGAGTAAAAGTTGTTCCTGGGACGTGTGACTATTTGAGTCTGTGGCACCTGGCAGAGATACATCAACAGGCCTGAGTAAGTGAACTTGTCATTCTTAGTGACAGAATTAGCTCCCCTGCCTGCAAATGAATTACAATGAAGTGTTAAAACGCTTCTTTAGTGTTCCTAAGTACAAAGGGTGCTGTTCAAGGGACGTGTGGCATACATAACAGAACACAGATAGGTACATATCGTGCAGGTGTTCTACAGTGTCCTGCTGTTTTGCATGATTTGTAACTGTCCCATGCTGTTTCTGTTACTTCCAGTTTTGTCTCCTGGTCTGCAGTGTGTGCACATTTTTTACAATCTTGGGAAGTTACATTCCTGGAGTCATACTCAGCTACCTACTGTGTAAGTATAGTAGTACGCTTTGCTTCTTGGCATCACTAGAGCTTATCAGATCTTCTGTAGTTTAGAAGAGAAAAGGTGTGCTCTGAATTACCAAACAAGTCGCCCAGTACGTGACATTTCTCGAGATAATTAGATGTAAACAGTTGGAAGAACAGATACAAAATGCAGGATCATAAAAATAATGTGAAATTATACCATTGAATGTATAACTGAGCAGTATGCTCCACTCTGCACATATACTGGCACTTATGCCTTCATGCATGTTCTGTGGCACCAAAGATAAAATCACAACGAGATACCACTGTATCTTTGTCACAAATGTCAAGTAAGAAATGATATAAAACAACCTGAATTCTCTCTTGTTGGTGGTAGTAGGTAGAATGGGGCAGTCGTTTCAGAAAACTGTGTGGCTGGCTGTCCCACAATTAAGTATTTACCCAAGAACATTCAAAGTAATGGTTAGTGAAAAAGGAGATCAGTGGTTGCTGGGGATGAGTTGGGTGGGGTCGGGGAGAAGCAAGAGACAGAGAGGAAGGATTAATAAGACACGAGGATATTTGCTTGCAGTAAACTGTTTACTTTCTTGATTGTGTCAGGGACTCTTAGTTGTTTACATGTCAGGCGGGACTTATCAAATTGTGTACTTTATGTGTAATTTGTTATATGTGAATTATGACCCGGGAAAAAAAATCTTCAAATTAAATACCCGAAGATCTGGCGCCATTACCCCCCACCCCCCACTCCCCAGGCAGTGCATCTGCTAACCTCACATTTCCTTCTTAGGCTGGCTTTTGAGTTTCACTGGGCTCTAATGATAACTGAGTAGGAGAGGACATGGCCCAACAGCAACAAAATAACACACACTGAAGATGCAGTGCGGCCAGTGTGGCTCCCAGCCTTTCTCTTGTCCTCCTAATGCACGGCACACCTAGCTGATGGTTGGAGCTCACATTCAGTCTTCCAAACAGAACTTGGAGTACTTACTTGATCTGCATTATGTAGGAAATAAGTAAGAGAAGTGCTGGGAGAGGAGAAATGGGAGCAAGACATTCCTAAGCTGGTTTGTGCTGAGCTGGACTACAAGCCCAGCAACCCCATGTAACACCATCCCAGTATCACCGAGAAGAAGCTAACTATAGGAAATGATTTTCCCATGGTAAATGACAATAAAATACAAAGGTAATAGTTTAGTTGAGACAAGTGTATATCTTAAATTTTCAGGGTAGACAATTAAGGTGAAAAAAAAAATCAACCTAATTCCAAGTGTAAAAACAGTAACTGTGAGTATAGGGTGTGTGTGTGTGTGTGTGTGTGTGTGTTAAAATGCATTTTCATCATAGAGTAAGAATGGAGAACTTACTTGATGGAGGGATTACCCTAAGAACAGTGTTACTATTTTCCCCACGAATTAAACATATAAGCACTCAAAATGAACACTACCTGTATTATTTTCTTCTTTCTATTTCAGTACTGTTTGCTTTTTTGTGTCCGCTGTTTAAATGTAACGATATTGGACAAAAAATATACAGCAAAATCAAGTCCATTCTATTGAAACTAGATTTTGGAATCGGAGAATATATTAACCAGAAGAAACGTGAGAGAGCTGGTAGGTCAAGTTTGAAGATTGGTTTTATATGTGAAATGAGGCTTCTGCTCAGTGGTACTGTAAAAGCTAACCCCCCAAAGTGTGATCTGTGTGATTTTTTTTTTTTCTTCTAGAGGCTTTGATTCTTTTCCCGAACATAATGTTGAGTAGATTGACTTTTAAAATATACATTGTGCATGTTCCTAATGGCGGAGAAGGTGTCATTTTGAGGGTCAGAGATTGGGGGGCACTGCTGCAAAAGTGTCTGCTGGATAGGACACAGCAGCCGCAGTCACGAACTCAGTTAAGTAGAGATACCCAGCACAAGAAATGCACAAGTCTGTGCATGTCAGCATTTCAAACTGGAACGGGAAGGGCTCCTGAGCTCCCTCTCTTCTCTGAGGTGCGATGGACAGTTCACAGTGGCTGTGGGAAGGCTGTCACTCTCTGCCGTAGTGTGACACTGGTACGTTGCCCGTTTCAGGACATAACCTCCCACCCATGCTCATGCAGGCAACCCTGCTTACACTCAGGGGTCACACCCAATGACGACAAGAAAGAAGGAAGGAGGGGGGGGGGAGAAGGGCTTCAGCAGGAGGATGGGGAGGAGATGGGGGGGGGAAGGATTCAAATCCATTATACACATACATGAAACTGTCCAAGAACAAAAGCATAAATAAACCACAAAATACACACATTGCAGGGGAAGGAGAAAGGGCTTCAGCAACTGTTCTGTTGTTTGTGATGCACTTTACTTTATTTGGGTTGGATTATTGAAAATGGCAGGGATAAAGGGAAGTGTGGGAGCCATATAAAAATGGACTAAATTAATAAGGGAAAGCAAAGGGGGTGGTTCCAGTGTGATTTAAATATATATGTATATATATCATATCATATCATATCTATCTATCTATCTATCTATCTATCTATCTATCTATCTATCTATCTATCTATCTATCTATCTATCAATCCTCTATCCATGGCTTTAGAGTTTCTCAGACTATAGTATGCACCAGAATGACCTGGAGGCAGCATGCAGCATAGAGTATGGGCTCATACTCTTGACTCAGGAGGTCTAGGACAGCAGCCATGAGCCTGTTTTGCCACAGAATCCCCAGGGCTGCTGAGTGGTGCTATGAGAACACAGATGCCCTCCATTTCCCTTGGAAAACAAATGTTTGCAAATATGTGAAGCTTCTTCAGTACAAACAATTATAGAGGAGGGCTAGAATGTATGGCTGATTATGAGAATATATGTTAAAATAAATGCACTATATTCTAAGCTTGAAAGGAAACTAAATGCTTCCCCCTTTCTCCCCCTCAACAGAAGCAGATAAAGAAAAAAGTCACAAAGATGACAGTGAATTAGACTTTTCAGCTCTTTGTCCTAAGGTATTTTTGGTTAATTTGTTTCTGTGTGGTTTGGTCATTTATTTACAGAAAGTAAAACAATTGTTCTAATAGACTTATATATAACAAGGGTTATCCTGTTTTACAAGATGGTTGAATAATCTCAAAGGAAAGTACTCATTGCTTTTTTATTTTAAAATTTAGGGGGTTAGTGTGGACTCTTTTTTAAAGAGTTTTTTTCAGTTTAAAATGTGCCGCTGGTATTTCTGTTGACACAGATTAGCCTCACGGTTGCTGCCAAAGAGTTATCTGTGTCAGACACAGATGTGTCAGAAGTCTCTTGGACTGATAATGGGACCTTCAACCTTTCAGAAGGGTACACTCCACAGACAGACACTTCTGATGGTAAGCTGATGTTCCTGGATTCTCTTTCTTTGATTGGTATTGAATACATGCAACACTACGCAAATTCCGTCAACCACTGAATGGATAAATAAAGTGTGGACTATTTGTACAATGGAATATTAGTGGATTAAAAAGTGAATGAAGTACTGATATGTACTGTAGCATGTGTGAATCTCAAACACTGACATCGTTCCTATGACATGATCATATCTATTGTCTTTGTCTTAAGATAGTTACCGTCTTCAGGTAAGGGTAGAATTATGATGATGAACAGTATATTAGTTTCTTTACCCATTGCTATGGCAAAGACCCAATAAAAGCAACTCAGAAAAGACTTGATTTGAGCTCAGAGCTTAGGGATAAAGCCGGTCAAAGTGGGGAAATCGTGGTGGTGAGTGCTCCTGTAGCTGCAGTAATAAGAACATGAGGCAGCTCGTCATGTTGCATCTGCAGTCAGGAAGCAGACAGAAGTGCACGTTGGTGCTCAGCTTGCTTCCTCATTTTCTGGTCTTTTTATTCAGTCCAGGGCCTTAGTTCATGGGATGGTGCTGACCACATTCAGGGTGGGTCTTCCCTCCCAGTTATACCTCTGGAAACATCTTCACTGACATGCCCAGAGGTGTGTCTCTAGGCAATTTTAAGTCCAATCAAATCGGCAATGAAGAATATCAGAAACATCAAAACTTTAGTTAAAGCCCATAGCTCATACATACTAGGCGAAGTTGATTGTCCTTGCATACACGATTTCATGCAATAGGAAAGAATATAAAGAAAAATACAGGAAGAACGTATAGTGTTTGTTTACTTGCCTCTGGAGAGATGAGAGATGATTCTGGTAGACCGAGGAAAAGGTAATTTTAGACAGCTTTTTTTTTTGTTTTGTTTTTTGTTTTTGTTTTTCGAGGCAGGGTTTCTCTGTGTAGCTTTGATGCCTGTCCTGGATCTCGCCCTGTAGACCAGGCTGGCCTCAAACTCAGAGTTCCACCTGGCTCTGCCTCCTGAGTGCTGGGATTAAAGGCATGTGCCACCACCACTCGGCTCTTTAGACAGCTCCTACTTCAAGTTGCTTCTGGTACTTATGCGTGAATCTCTGTTACACATTTTACAGATCTTGACCGGCCCAGTGAGGAGGTTTTCTCTCGAGATCTTTCAGGTTTTCCATCTCTGGAAAATGGCACGGGAACAAATGATGAAGATGAGCTAAGCCTCGGCTTACCCGCTGAGCTCAAGAGAAAAAAGCAACAGTTGGACGGTGGTCACAGACCAAGCAAAGATGGGCAGTCAGCAGCTGGCCTCTCCCTTCCTCTGAGCAGTGACCAAGCCCTTCACTTGATGAGCAACCTGGCCGGGGACGTCATCACGGCCGCCATGACGGCTGCTATCAAAGACCAGCTAGAAGGGGCCCAGCAGGCATTTGCTCAGGCTGCACCCATTATAGGAGAGGACACGGACACCGAGGAAGGTGATGATTTTGAACTACTTGACCAGGCAGAGCTAGATCAAATTGAGAGCGAACTGGGGCTCACACAAGACCAAGATGAAGAAGCACAGCACAGTAGGAAGTCTGCAGGCTTCCTTTCAAATCTACTTGGAGGCCATTAATCTGGGAATCAGCTTGGAGCAAAGCACAGATGAACCACCCAAAAATCTCAGACAAGCAGGGAAAAAACAAACAAACAAACACACAAAAAAAACCAGAAAAAAAATGGAATTGTAAGCTTTAATTACTTTAGATTTTTTTGTTTTCTTTTCCTTTCTGTAGTGAGTTGGATATGTATCAGCTGATAATGATAGACTGACATTTCTGATAGCTATTTTTATGTAATAAGCATGGAAATGAACTTTATAGTTACATATATACATACCGTGGAGTCATAAGTGAATAAGGGTTGTTTTTAAAGAGAAGAGAAAAAAAACACCACCAAAACCCATCAAACTTAAGATATTTCTATAAATATTCTTTTTCTTTATAATTTTCAAGCATGCAGAGATGTATCATAACTTGCTGAAAAGTAACAATTGTGAACAAATGTTGTATCAGCTCCCATATTGCTCATACTTGGAAGTAGTTTTTCAAACCTTGTTAGATTTTAATGAAAAAAGGGGAAATTATTGAAATGTTTGTAGTTGAAGGGCTTGGGAAATGCTATCAAAATTAATTTTCTAAGAAAAACTTTAAAAATAAGTACTACCTATAGCCTGAAATATTTCCATGGTTTTTCTACAGCGGTAGACTTAGGCTTTACTTGTAAAGTGGCATACCCCACTGATGGCCACATCTAACCTGGAAAAGCGGTGGTACTGACCCACAGGAAGCACGCAGTTATCTATCCCACAACAATGCTCTGGTTTTGTTTCTTTTTTTTTTTTTTTTTTTTGTTCCCATTTGCAATGGGGAGGTTGTAAGCGCAGATTACTTTTGCACACTCAAATGTAACTAAAACCTGATGTTTTTATATTGTGTTGCAGTCTTCTAAGATTGTGGAACTAGCCACTGGTGTGTCCTCTGGGTGGTGTGGTCACTGGTAATAAAAACTGTTTTTCTCTTTAGTTTGCAGGCGCAGAGGAGAGGAGCTTGTTTGAACTTTAAAGTTCGTTGCTCTGCCACTGCAGTCTCAGTCTGTAATCTGTTTCTTGCTGGGGAGCTAGAATACGTTTTTTCCTTTAAACTTTCTTTGGATCACCTTTACATAACCAAATTTGCCTTACCGTGGAAACCAAGATAGTTGTGTTTTTGTGAAACAATCTTTTAGTAGTACTGAGGGACCATGTCAGCAACTATCTTAAATCTTCAGTTATAGCTGGCATTTTCTGCACGGACACACAAGACCCTTAGCAAGGAAGGGTAATCCAAGGCTATAGAAACCTGTGTTCTCTTTTGGTTTCATCCTTTATTTCTAAAGACTAATTCATTACAAGCAACTTGAAATTTTAATGTACCATCTCTTATTTATTGTTTCTTTCTGAGGTATTAAAATATCTAGACTGAATTTTGCCAAATGTAAAAGGGAGAGAAGTTACTGAAGACTTGGAATACTTGCTTTTTTTTTTTTTTTTTTTGGATGTTCCAGGCTTATGTCATTAGTGCCTGACGACTGTGTTTGGTGTCCTTTATTGATACAAAGTGAGCCTGTGCCTTCATTCTCTTGCCCATTTTGGTACCAATGTAAATTTGTGTTAGAAAATCTTGGAACCGTGTGAGTCTTGAAAGTCTATATCTGAATCCTATTCAATACATTTGCTGGATGTGAAGAAAAATACAGCCACATATTTATAAAATAGCTGTTACCAGTACTCCTTTTTATGTGTGTTTCTTTATTTAGAAAATACTCTTAGTCATCACATTAAAAAACAACAAAGGTCGCTCAATGTCCTCACTAAAGAAAAAAAGCAATTATAATGATCAAAGAATGTGTTTTAAGTCACTAGACAAGCTTACAAGATAAACTAAAACGTGATGAATAGTGATGGTATGGGTTAAAAGAAATCCAGTCTAAAATATGACTAGACACAAAAGTTGGTAGGGGAAAATTAGTCACCAGTATGGGGGAGTACCATGAAGGACACTGTAGTCACATGCTTTTCAGTATGACTTGTACAAGAATCGGTGTTTATCAAGTTACACAGTGCAGTAAGAAAACTCCACTCAGACTTTGAGTTCAAATGTAGGATGTTGAAGTGTATGTGTGCTTTCTGTGGGAACAGTGTTTCTAAATTAGGCTATAGTAGCAAATAAACCTTAAGAGTGATCTAGTTTGTAGGGAACTCCATATCCATTGCCATGAGAGCTTATACAAACTGCAGTATTTTCTCACTATGTAAACAACTGGATAAAGAATGGCTTGTGAGATCCAGTGAAACGTAGTCATTAAAATGTGAGCTATTTTAATTACAGAGGAGTTACAGAAAAACTTTTCTCATTTCCTGAAGAAAGGGCAGAGGAAAAACCATACAATGGGAACAGCACACACTGATCATTGTATTTTGGTAAGAATCAATAAAACACTGCTCAGGAATCTGAAGTCTGAGGTGGAAGGTTAACCCAGGCTTGTACAATCTCCTCCTAAAACACTTTGCTTTTTAGTACACTAAAAACGTCAAAAAGGATTAAATCCTTTGTGCCCACATTCATAGACTATGGGGAAAACAAACTGTTATAGAAGTTTTATAATCAGCAAATATCCTCATATTTAGGTATTATGGAGAGACTTGTGGCGGGAGGGTTATTTTTATGTTGCCCAGTTTGGTCTTGAACTCATGGCAGTCTTCCTGACTCAACCTCCTGAGTGCTGGAATTAAGGCACTTATTTAAATATGCGTACTTAGTCAAATAAGCCCAACTTTCTCCTTTCTGAAAACTGGTAAATGTTAGCATGCTACTGTTTCTAAGCTGGAAGTATATGCAAATTTAAGAAAAATATTTTAATATCTTTGATTGTAGTTGTGTGTTTACACTCCAGCTTTATTAGTGGCAGGAAATTACCCAGGAACTCTTCGGAAGCTGTTGTCACAGATCAGGGAAGCCCCAGAACTGTATCAGGGCACACTGCCCCTCAGTTTGCACTGCAGCATTTGGGTTAGAATGTGTTGTAGAAAGCTGTCTCCGAAGGCCAACGGTCATCATTGTCATCAGACAGCTGTGAAAATCCACAGGCAGCCCTCAAGATTGGGCCTGTTGACATTCCCTTACAGAGGAGGGGATGGGAGGGTCATCAGATTGTCACCCTAGATCTTAACCACTTCCTCCTAAGCCTTCCTGCCAGATTGTGCCCTGACTATATATATGTGGTCTCATGAGGTGCTAGCCAGCACACAGTGTGGAAGGCTAACTGAAGGGGGGGGGCACTCTTTCTATGCAGCTTGGAGAAGTCATCATGCAGGCAGAGCTGAGACTTTTTGGTGGCATGGCTGCTTTGTGGTCACCCACACTCCTGTAAGTAACTCTTCCTGTGCACCATAAGTAAACCCAATAGCTGGTTTGCCAAGCTAGACTTGGGGCAGAATTGTACTTTTGGTCTGTCATCCGTCTCTGTCTGGAGTGATTAGATATTTGTTTCCATTTCCCCAGAAAATGTCAGCATATCTGGTTTCGATGTTGACATTATGGTCCTAAGACACAAAGTCCAAGTCTTATGATTATCCTCAAGGTACAGCCTCTTAAGCCTTTCACTTGGGCACATTTTGAGAAAAAGCTACTTGAAACACATTTAAGTGGGATCAACATGGCATAAAACCAAGACATTGATTTTTTTTCTCCCTACATACTATCTAAGCCATCGTTTTATATCTCAAAGGCAATTACAACTACCTGTTCACAAGAAAACTGAGGAATTCTCTTAATGGGTCTTGCAAGTGTTACAGCTCCCGAGGGAAAGGTAGTACCCTGACTGTTGGAAGTCAGGCTATACCTGCAAATGTTAACAGCTCTGGAGGGAAAGGTATCCTGACTTGTTGGGAAGTCGGGCTATATCTACAGCTGTGAAAGGAGGTATCCTAGATACCTACAGCTGTGAGGAGAAAGGTATCCTGACTTGTTGGGAATTCAGGCTATACCTGAAGCTGGGTTCTGGTGGGGGACGGTCTACCTGCAGGATATGGCAATTCTGCCCCTCTCTGAGAGCAAGCCTGTACCGCTGAGCTCTGTACTGCTCCCCTAAGGAAGTTTCCCAGAAGAGGCGTCCATTGCTTCTCTGCGCCACTCTGCAAAGACAGTTTCCCGGCAGAGATTCTGCTCATTTCTGGTGAAAGAAGGTCTTCACCCAAAACTCTTGAGAGATTTATTTGCAAAGGAGGAATCCAGGAGAATGGCTGCCTCTGCCAGGGTGGAGAAGGGAGCTGCCAACTGAACAGGCACAGGGCTTATACAGGGCTTCTTAGGGGCAGAGTTTTTCCAGGGAGATTTTCATGGAGGGAGTTGGTCAGATTTCAATCCCCTCGAGCTTGGACAAACTTAGATTGGCTAGATTTCATGCTCAGGGATTGGTTGGTTTCATGCTCACTTGGTCAGGGGCAGATTTGGCTCTGGTTCAGGGTTAGGTTGGGTTTCTTTCACTGGCTCTGGTTTCAGGGTATCTGTTTCCCCTGTAGACAAAATAAACATAAAACAGTACCTCATCACAGGATGCTGTAAGAATTGTTTCTAAAAGGCAAGATTGGCCAACTAGGATCCATACAGCAAATCTAGGATGCTACCTATTGATATATATGGGCTTTATACTAAAAATAATTTAACTCTTTGAGACAGAGTCTCATTCTTTAGCTCAGGCAGGCCTTGAATGCATGGCAATCTGCCTGCCTTGGCCTCCTACGTGCTGAGACTTTAGGCATAGGCCATCATGTCCACCTGTATTTAAATTCTTGAATCTGTAAATAAACTTTTATTAGAATACAGTTGTACTTATTCACTTATATATTATGATTGGTTGGTTTTATTTTATTGCAGCAAACCCAAAAGGCCCAAATAGATTAGACAGGAGTTACTACAAAGCCTAACCTTTTTTTACTACTTGTTCCTTTATGAGCAATATGCCAACCCCTGATCTAAGATACAGGAAACACTAAGTAACAGTATCATGTTTAATCTTCAAGATCCTACATTTAATGGATAACTCAGTCTATTTCCTCTTGCTATAACAGAACTCCTGAGGCTGGGAAGTTTATAAAGAAAGGTATTTAGTTCTCAGTTCTAGAGGTCCAGGAGTATGGGGCTGACATCTCCTGAGCTGCTGCTGCTGGCTAAGATGCTGCACCACATGTGGAAGTAAAGGAGTGAAAGTGGATGTGTGTGGACAATAGGTGTCACATGGTGACCGCGGAGACCGACCAACTTTCACCAGGCGACTCTTGTAGTCAACAATCTAGTCCCAGCTACTTGACACAATCACAAATCCACCCATGAAGGTGAAGCTCCCATGACGTAATTACCTCTTAAATGTTCCACTGCCTCCCAACACTGTTACACTGGGGAACAGTGTTCTAGCACATGAATTTTTAAGGGACACACCATATCTAAATAATAGCAAGCACAATTAAGATTATCCTGATAAGGAGTGGTAAATAAACTAAGGTCACATTGCTAGCAGAGGAAAAAACACATTGACTACAAAGCCTAGTCTTTGAAGTTCACTATAATAATGGGGGTAGCAATGTTATTTAAAGAGAAAAGTAAAGTCTATTGAGAAGCCAAGGATGCTGAAAAAGGATCATGAAAATGAACAGGAGCATGTAGACAAAAGTCTAAACTGTCTCATTAAATAAGAAACACGCTTACCACTCAGCTGTCCTTCCCCTGAGAGAGAGACCTTCTTCCTGTCTTTTTATTGCCTTTCTGTTCTACCTTCTCATTGGCTCTAAACCCAACCACATGATTTCCTCATGTGGAGGCCTGTCTATACAGACCTCCAGGTCTCTATGGTTGGTACTGAGATTAAAGGTTTGGTCACCACTTAGCTGTGTCATTGAACACACAGACTCTGCCTGCCATGTGATTGGATTAAGGGCGTGTGCTACCACCACCAGACTTCTGCTAAATGGCTTGCTTTTAGCTCTAATCCCCAGGCAACACTTTATTTATTAACATACAAATAAAATCACATTTCAGCACAAATAAAGTATCACCGTAGGAGCAAGCAGAGATGAAAAGATATGAAGTAAATACAACATCATTAATAGGTAAAATCCAGAAATGCTTTTCCTTATATAGCTATCTTCTGCATTTCAGGGAATCTTGAAAATACACGTATTTTGCTCACTTCAGTTGATGACCAATACTAGCTATATTTCTCAAAATGAGATCTGCCTAGAAAGCTCAGTTATCACAATTTTTTTTTATAATTTCAAAATAAAAACTTTCTGGAACAAAAGTCATTGGATTTAACTTGTGCACTTCAAAATTGTAGATTTAAGAAATACTGAATAGGCTGGGCGTTGGTGGCACACGCCTTTAATCCCAGCACTCAGGAGGCAGAGGCAGGCGGATCTCTGTGAATTCGAGGCCAGCCTAGTCTACCAAGTGAGTTCCAGGAGAGGCGCAAAGCTACACAGAGAAACCCTGCCTCGAAAAACCAAAAAAAAAAAAAAAAAAAAAGAAGAAATACTGAATAGTCTCTGTCTTGTTATTGTTCTAGTGTTGGATATTCAGCAATGGAAGGACAGCCTGTTTTCACGGAATTTATACTCAAGATGACTTTTTATATGACATTTATAACATGATGTGTGACTGGCCCTTCTGATTGGTCCAGAATTGTAAGGTTTCCATGGATGCAGGACTTCCATTGCTAAGCCGGGGAGAAACAACAAATGTTAGAGGTGGCCAGTCTCTCAAAGTAACCCACAAAGTCCCCTGTCCCTACTCTCATTATCCGTGCTCTGATGAACAGTCCTCTTAAGAACATTACATGAACTGACCTGCATTCAGCATACTGGAGAAATACTTAGTCAAGGCTAGACCATGAGAGGCATTGTGGCTCTACTCTGTTTTTTAAAAAGGGAAGCTAATTGCCACCCTGTGAAGACAAATAGTTCAATGGAGAGATTCAATTGACAAAGAACC
Source organism: Peromyscus melanophrys (assembly GCA_902168415.1). NCBI lineage: Eukaryota > Metazoa > Chordata > Mammalia > Rodentia > Cricetidae > Peromyscus > Peromyscus melanophrys. Next base: position 409 of record CABHPR010143823.1, on the reverse strand, counting down.
CAAGTCTCTTGCTATTAGTCATGCGAGTCATTTCTGATGGAACTCCTCCAGCCATGGTAAAATACTAAAACCTTCAGGTGACTTCAGCCTTGGCCACAGGTTCACCATGAACTCATGAGACTAAGAACCATCTCACTGAGCCACATTTGATGCTTGCCTTAGAGAAACTGATATAATGTGATGCTAGATTCTAGAGTAATTCAATACAGCGTAATAGATGACTAAACAGAGATAGAGGAAAGTAATGCCTAGCAAGGAATTAAGAAATGGGGTGCGAGCACCATTTTTTACAAAAGGGCCCAGAAAGCTCTCTTATAAGGGCTGTGGTGGTTTGAAAGAAAATAGCCCCTTGCGGGGCGGTGGTGGTGCATGCCTTTGATCCCAGCACTTGGGAGGCAGAGGCAGGTGG
>CABHPR010143822.1:0-44944 GCA_902168415.1 Peromyscus melanophrys | reverse complement strand
TTTTCTTTTTTTTTTTTTTTTGCCAGAAGGAAGATAAAGGTTTTATTTAATAATAATTTACCTTAAGATGGTAATTAATATACAAAGGAAAATATGCAAAGGGTATTGGAAAGGTAGCCTACATTCCACTCTCTGCTGTCTGTCAACCAGCAAAGTGTCCTTTGTGAGATGAGGCCTCCAAGAGCTGTCACTAAACCTATAGTTCCCAAAGTGTCACAGGGACCCAGAGACTGTCTTGGTTTTCATTTTCTCTCCAATCTACTGCAAACGCCCGTTTAATGATAGTTATTTCTAGAACCTAGTGTCTAAAAATCCAGTTTACACTGATGGGGGTTTATTTATTTTTCCTAAGACTTCTGAGCTGATGGGTGCCTCATAACGACTGGGTATTCTTTTTTGTATTTATTTTATTTTATGTGTATGGATGTTTTGCCCTCACATACGTCTGTGCGTTACATGTGTGCTGTGTGTGCACTGACACACTGAGCCATGTCTCCTGTCCTCCCGTTCTTAGGAACTGTTAAGTGGTGTTGTAAGTGTTGACTAGCACTGAACTGTGAAAGTCACCAAAGGCTATGTCTAGGAAATCAGCCGTGAGAATTTAGTCAGTAGGGCTTCCAAGTGGTTTTGTTTGCTTTTTTTTAGAGCAGTGGTTCTCAACCTTCCTAATGCTGCTGCCCTTATTCCTCATGTTGTGGTGACCCCCTAGCCATAAAATTACTCACTGCTACGTCATAGCCATAATTTTGCTGCTGTTATGAATTGTACTGTAAACATCTGGTGTGCAGGGTATATATGATATGGGACCTCTATGGGGTCGGGACCCACAGGTTGAAAACCACTGTTATTGAGGCCCCATTATGGGTATTTGTTACTGCAGGGATCCTGATTTAGCACTTGGTAAAACGTTTTGATGTACAAAGCTTTTAAGAAAAGAATTTTTTTTTAAATGAAAACATTCACCAAAATATGTATTTGTATATTCAGAGATACCAAGGTTTTTAATTTGCATCCAACTAGAGAGTAAGGCTGAGACTCTCCTTATTTTAGGTTGAACACGACACAGAGGCTCCGGTTTTAATATGCAAAAGCGAAGAGGAAGGACAGGGAGAGTCAGAAGGCAAAGGCGAAGTTCGGACACAAGAGGAGGTACATACAGGCCTGGGAAGAAGCCGTGTGTGTGTGTGTGTGTGTGTGTGTGTGTGTGTGTGTGTGTGTGTGTGTGTGTGTGTGTGTGTAGGAGGGTCTGTTCACAGTGTTCCTCATGGGAAGAAACCCTGGGTGGAGGAGGGTCTGTTCACAGTGTTCCTCATGGGAAGAAACCGTGAGTGGAGGAGGGTCTGTTCACAGTGTTCCTCATGGGAAGAGGCCCTGTGTGTGTGGAGGAGGGTCTGTTCACAGTGTTCCTCATGGGAAGAAACCCTGAGTGGAGGAGGGTCTATTGGTAGGTGGAGGGCCAGCCTTTAGCTACCCAGGGTATGAAAAAAAAATTCCAGGAATGCAGTGAAAAAGTTTTTATCTATCTAAAGGCTAGACTTTTCTATCACAACGCATTTCTTGAATAAACAATCAGAGACAGAGCCGAACTGATACACGTAAGAAATTACACTGTTTCTTTCAGGCTAGGAAGGTCACATTGACCGGCCAGTGAGTAATACTTGGCCAGGCAGGTAGCTCTAAGTTGGTGAGGGTTCCCAGACAGAAAGTAAACAGTTGGTTGAATCTTGAGCCTGTAACACAAACTGAGGCTGGGGCATGCAAAAAGTCAATTACCATAAAGGGTTATGTCTCCCAAAGTTGCCTCATGTCTGACCTTGATTCAGCAACAAACAATACCTGGGAACTCATCCTTGTGTATTTGTCTCCAGGGGCAACAGTTTGCTCTGAATATGTTCTGAAGTCTAAAATTAGCTGTCTTTATGACTGAAAATTCTATTACTTTCCTGTATCATTTATGAAAAATATTTTAATATTATTAGAATTATACAGATTAAGCAGAAATCATCTTCCTGACCATCCACAGCAGTATATGTGCCCAAAGATGGAATATTTTCTCGAGATAAACACACAAGCAGTGGGGAAAATACCCACAGCTGTTATTAGGGAAGAAATGAAGTGGCACATGAGAGAAATTACAGACAGGAGCAATCGGTCATTTCCAGTCAGTGACTCCACAGCTCTGCCAGGTGGGGCTCCCCATCAGGTGGGTCTGGTGGGTCGCCCTGTTAAATACTAGTTGTCACCTGCTGGGTACTCCCAGGGCCTCCTGCAAGGTCTGTTCACACAGTGTTCTTCAGAACATTGTTCAAAGAGGATAGTCCGTAAAGAACATGTTTTAATGGCGTCCTTACACCAGTATGAGGGGATGAATGTATTTTACTCATTGTTTCCACGTTTTTCTCTCTGGCTCTCCCCTGGGTTTCTGCTTCTGTTTGTCTGTCCTTTTGCTCTGGTCTCTCTCTCTGAATATAAAGCATCTCCGATTGATGGTGTGATATACTTTGGTCTTGTCCTTAACCGTTCTGGTGGGTGCTGCCTCTTGAAGGATTTCTTACATCTGCCATTTTCCATTTTGTTTTCTCTGTGTCTAGTGTCTGGTTTTTGTTCTTCTGTTTCTCCTTTAGTGGTTTCTATCATATTAAATTGGTATTTTAATTCCTCATTGTCTTTTCACTGTATATGTGTCTTAGTTAGGTTTTCTACTGCTGTGAAGAGACACCGTGACCACTGCAACTCTTATAATGGAGAACATTTGGCCAGGTGGCGGTGGCGCACGCCTTAATCCCAGCCTCAGGAGGCAGAGCCAGGCAGATCTCTGTGAGTTCAAGGCCAGCTTGGTCTACAGAGCGAGATCTAGGACAGGCTCCAAAACTACACAGAGAAACCTTGTCTTGAAAAACAAACAAACAAACAAACAGCAAAAGATTAAGGAAACCATTTAATTGAGGTGGCAGCTTACAGTTGAGAGGTTCAGTCCATCATGATCATGGCAGGGAGCATGGTACCATGCAGACAGACATGGTGTTGGCTACATCTTGATCAGAAAGCAACAGGAAGTGAACTCAGACACTGGGTGGTATCTTGATCATAGGAAACCTTAAAGCCCGCCCCCACAGTGACACACTTCTGTAGATGTAACCGTCTTGTTAAATAAGAAACACAGAGCCAATTGCAAAGTTAAAAGCCCAAGAGGTCAGAGCAAAAGCTAAGAGCTAAAAACCTTACCCTTCACTGCCGCTGCTGTCCTCCTCAGCAAGAGCGCTACTTCCTGTGTATCTGTCTTTATATAGACTTTCTGTTCTGCCTTCTCATTGGTTGTAAACCCAACCACACTGCCCATCTATACAGACTTCCAGGTCTTCTATGGTTGGTATTGAGATTAAAGGCATGTGTCTCCATGCTGGCTGTATCCTTGAACACACAGAGATCTGCCTAGCTCTGCTTCCCAAGAGCTGGGATTAAAGGCGTGCACCACCACCGCCCAGTTTCTGCTATGGCTTGCTATTAGCTCTGACCCCCAGGCAACTTTATTTATTAACATACAGATAAAATCACATTTCAGTACAAATAAAATATCACCATACACTTCCTTCAGTGAGGCCATATCCATTCTAACAAGGCCACACCTCCTAATAGTGCCACTCCCTATGAGCTTATGGGGGCCAATTACATTCAAACCACCACATTATATATATATTTTCTCTCTCTTTTTTCTTTTGAGACTGAGTAACTTAAGCAGAATAAGTTGTAGTAGAGGCTGGGAAATCTAACATCAAGGATCTGGATAGCTTGGTTCCTAGAAAGGCCTGTCTGCCTGTCTTGTGGCCAGCTTGGTCCTTACCTTGTCCTCACGTGGTGAGGACATCTGTGTTCTTCCCACTTTTGTTGGAGAGTGGTGCTGGCATGAGATCTATGGCCTCATACATAACAAGCGCATGCCGTACCACTGAGATACATCCTCAGTTCCCTCTCTCATTAGGCCATCATCATGAAGGTCCCCCCATGACTTCTAACCCTGGTTATTCACTTCAGAGTGCATTTCCAAATATCACAAGAGCTTCAACATATAACTAAAAGAAACATAAAATCTGAAAGTCATGTTTATTATGTACCTTTTACATGTTTTCAGCAGTATTTTATAGCTTTTGATGTGTAAATCATATGTATACATATATACATACATATATTTGGATCTACTAAGAATTTCCTATTTTGCCAGGCGGTGGTGGTGCACTCCTTTAATCCCAGCACTCGGGAGGCAGAGGCTGGTGGATCTCTTGAGTTTGAGGCCAGCCTGGTCTACACAGTGAGTTCCAGGACAGGCACCAAAACTACACAGAGAAACCTAAGGAAAGCTATTGGAGTCCTACTGTTGGTTTTAATGCGGCGATGCTGCAGCTGTGTTATTCATTAGGCGGTGCTGTTACCGTGCAAAAAAAGCCACAAGGCACAACAAAACCCATTATCAGAGCAGAGTTTTATTAGAATGCAGGGGGAGAGACAGAAGAGAGCGTGGCTAGGCCTGTGGAAGAGACACATACAGATTGAGAGAGAGATTGGGGAGGAGAAGGAAGAAGAGGAAGGGGAGGGGTCCGTGTCCTCTTCTTATGGATTACCCTGCACATGCGCATATGGGTTTATGGAGCTACACCACGCATGCGCAGATTATGTGATCATGCAGCACACAGATTTATGTAGAACATAAGGCCCCTTACTTGGCTACTTAACTGCGCATGTATGGTCATGCATCTGGGGGAGTGGCCAAGAATCTGAACACCTACCCTTTGATAGCCTTCACCAGAGTTCCAGAAGAGATGCTGCCAGTGGTGGATTAATCCGAGGGGTTCACTAACAAATCTACGCACACGAAACTCTTTAATCTCTACACTTTATTCTTCTGAGTCAGTTCTCTACACAGCTGCTTTTCTGCTCTCGTACTTAGCTCCTTTCTTGCCTGATTCTCTCTGCATCTTTCTGCTGTTCCCTCTAAGTGCTGTCTTGATTCCTTCGTCTTAGTTCTGCCCCATCTTGATCTTTCTCATCTCATTCTTACCCACCTAGTTCTTCCCCGTCAGGCTCTTCCTCATCTCCCATCTCGTCCGTGTAGTTCTCCATCCCGTTCTCCAGTCTAGTCCCCAAGTCCCTGAGGTTTACAGTTATATACCCCTGCAGTAGCAGTGCTCTGGCTAAGGCAAGGTCACCAGGCTTGAATTCTTACAGGGTCATAAAGGCGGATAAGAGTTTTCCTCAGGCAGTGACCATCAGGCTTTCTTCTACAACCCAAAAGGGGAGTGGTTAAGGGAGGAGGTCAACTAAGAGCTAAAATTGGTTAATATATCAGAAGGGAATTTATGTGCTCAGACTACATTCCTAGAAGAGGTTAGGTAAAATTTTAGGAGTCTATCACAAATGTGCTGAAACTACAGTCTTACAGGTGGTTAGGTAAAAGACTCTATAAATAGTCTCTTAAAAACTTCCTCTATTTTCCTATGACACCATATACTGGCAGGGCAGGGTAACTCTGCTCAGAGCTGGGAAACCTGTCTCAAAACTACATTACACCTGGTATGCAAAAAGCTCTTTTTGTTCTGAGTCAGTTGCTCTGGAATGCGGCTTGGGCTGTGAGAGAAAGGAGGGTCTGCGCTTCCTTTGCACAAGAAACAAAGCTGTGCACCTAAGTTAGGCAGTGTCTCTGTGAGGGTGTTTACCTTAATTCAGGAGACTCAGCGATTGGTCTGAAATGCTTTGTCCTGTCTGCCCTTTGCTTTGGATGCTAGAGAAGTGTGTCAGATAAAATACACTGTTAGAAGTTATTGGGAAAGTATGAGAGTGCACAAGAAATTCATAGTAGGAAACAGCTGATATACTAAAAGCTGGATAACACCAAATACTCCTGAGATTGAGATTTGGCTTAATCCTCTGGAAGGCCTTAGCTTCTTCCAGGTATTAGCTTTGTCATAATCAGCTGAATTCCTCCTACATTCCTGTGGCTCGTAGCAGAAACCCTGTCTCAAAAAAAACCAAAAAAACTCCCCCCAAACCCCAAATTTGTATTTAATAGCATTTTTGGAATTTGACCTTTTTGGTTATTACTAATATATTTAATATAATTAATTTTTATGTGTTGATTTGTATCTTCCAACTTTGCCAAACTCATTTGCTGTTTTGATATTCCTCTTAGCTATTCCATGATTATGCATATGTGTTCTGAAATTTTGTTTTCCCTGCCCCCAATTTGATTCTTTTATTTATTTTCCCTTGTTACACTGGTTAAATAGCTTTTGTATTTTTGAGGAAAAGTGAGAGAAGTTTATTTTTTCCCTGTTCTGGATCTTAGAGGAGGTCCCTTAGCTTTTCACTGTTGTGGGTTATTTGTACACTGTATGAAGATATACGTGATTGGTTTAATAAAGAGCTGAACAGCCAATAGCTAGGCAGGAGGTATAGGCGGGACTTCAGGGCAGAGAGAGGAAGTAGGAGGTAGGGAGGCACAGGGAGAGGCCAACAAGACGTGGAGGGAGTTGGACATACAGAATGAAAGAAAGGTAAAAAGCCACCTGGTAAAATAGATGAATAGAAATGGGTTAATGTAAGTTATAAGAGCTAGTTAGGAACAAGCCTAAGCTATAGGCCAACCTTTCATAATTAATAAGTCTCCGTGTTATTATTTGGGAGCTTGCTGAGGGGACAGAGAAAGACTCGTTACATTTCACTGTTAACGCAGCATCTTATGGCAGTGCTGGGAATGGAATGTAGGACTAGAGATACCAGGCGGACATAGCCTCATATGTGGCACCAGCCCCATAGTGGCACCTTGACTGTGTATATTCTTCTTTTGGGTCTGAATAATTTCTTCTAATATTCATTATAGGACTGGATTACTGGTCATAAATTCTTTAATATGCATTGATCATAGAAAGTTTTTGTTTCTCAGGGTTATGGATGTATGGTTATAGAGTTGAGGGTGGAACAATAAAATTTAGACTCCACAGCATGGCCATGGAGTTGGTGTGGAGCTAAGTGTTTTCCATGTGTGTGGAATTACTTTCCCCAAGACTCCAACAGTTAGGGTTAGGAAAATTAAGTGCTTAGGAGCCAAGAGACCATGGCAGATCTCTAGGCACTGAAGTTGGTTTCTTACCATGCTACTTCAACTTTGGTGATATGGGGCTGGAGTTTGCATCATTTCTGTGTTCCTGCATCCTCAGTCTACAAACACAAATATTTCCCCCTAGTTTATCTATTTCAGGATAGCCCCTGCCCTGTCCACTGCCCCCCCTCTCCGCTTGTGGTTTTTTTTGTTGTTGTTGTTGTTGTTTATCTGGGTGTGGAAATTTCCTTCTGTCTTATTAACTGATGATTTTTTACAGACTGATGTTAGATGTTACCAGATGTTTTTGTGCGTGCATCTAAATAATCGTACAGCAAATGGCTTTTCTGTTGAGCGTATATCATCCTCATTTCTAGTCTGTCTGGTCTGCTTTGTCCGATTTACACCTCTGAAATGCTGGCCCACCGACACGGCGATGTTAATTGTGGTGTGTTCGTGTCTCTCCTGACAGTGAACGAGAGCTACAGACCTGAATTTATAGAGCTGAGAAAATGGCTGAAAGATAGAAAGTTTGAAGACACAGGCTTAGTACCCGCCTGCTTTCCAGGTGAGAGTCAAGTGGAGGGCGGGTGCAGTTGGGGTTGGGGGGGGAGGGGGGCGGGGGGGGGGGGGGGGGGGGGGGGGGGGGTGCTTCCTGCAGTGGCTGTCATTTCTGGAAACACATCCGGTGCTGTATATTGGAATTTGCTGTTTGTTTGTGTTTTACCTTACTTTCCTATGGAAAGGAATGACAGATGAGGAAAAAAATTGCATTTGAAGGAGAATAATAAAAGATGAAGCCATGAGGCCAGCTGTGGCGGCACACGCATTTAATCCCAGCAGCACTCAGGAGGCAGAGGCAGGCCGGTCTCTTTGAGTTTGAGTAGGCCTGTGTTACATGGTAAGTTCCAGGCAAGTCAGGGCTATATAATGAGACCTTGTCTCAAAAAGAATATAGATTAAAAAAGAAAAGAAAAGAAAAGAAAAGAAAAGAAAAGAAAAGAAAAGAAAAGCAGATGTAGCCATGAATAAGGATAACACTTGAAAGACACAAAGTCATGCACTCACGGGAGAGCAGCATTTGACTCGCGTGTAAAGAGCCCACGCGGCTGACAGGACCCGAGGGGCCTGTAAACAAACCTCAGAATTCCTTAGCATTTGAACAACTTTGAGATTCCATCTCACCCCAGCCAGAATGGCTCACATCAAAACACCTGGCAACAAAGGCTGTGAGCTTGTGGAGAAACAGATTCTCTCACTCACTGCTGGTAGGAAGGCAAATTGATCTGCTCTGGATATCAGCATGGAGAATCCTCAAAAAAAAAACTAAAACGTGAATCTACCGTATATGACTGAGCTAGATCCACTGCTTGGCATATGTCCAAAGACTCAACAGATACTCAGCCATGTCCACTCAGAGCACTGTTCACAACCGCCAGGAAGTGGAAAGAACGGAAATGTCCTTTAACTGATGAATGAGTAAATGATTTCCCATGTGAATCCCCAGCTGAGAGAGGTGATAGCCATGAGGGCACTTCCTGTGGGTCCGTTACACATGGTGACTCTGGAATAAAATGCTTGATTTGAGCTGCCAATCTAAATATCAACAGAGGTTAATTGTTACTTGCAGGTTATAGAGCTGAATGTCTTGCTATAGTGAACTATGGATGCATTCAGGGAGGCAAAGGGTTTAAAGGTAAAATGGAAGGGTTACATAATTGCTTTGAAACAATTATCCACAGCCAGAGAATTACAAGGTCAGGGTGAGTCTAGTGTTGGACAGATGACTGCTGGGCAAACATCCTCACGTGACTGTTTATGTAAAGTTACAGTTTTAGCAGAATATTTTGTGCTAGTTCCTATTGTGAGACAATTAAGTGTGAAGCGTCTCCCTTTCTGACTCTCTGGCTTCATTTGTCAGGGTTTGACGTAAGTGCTTCCATTTTGTTCCTGACAACATTCAGAGGACCCTGTGCGGTCAAGGTCTCTGCTGGTTTGAGTGTGAGCTGCTTTGTCAGCCAAGGACAGAATATTTAACTTTGTGTTTTTGTGTGTCAAGGACTGGTCAGTAAGTTCCTTTCTTGGGTTGTAGCATGTGGAGTTCTTCTCCAGCTCATCCCAAGAAAGGTGTCCGTATTGTCCCATGTTAAGGTCCTTAGATCTTGACTCAGAACCCAGCTTTGCTGTTCAAGGAATGTAAACCCACAGAGAGGTCAGGTCATATTCCAGAACAGCTTCCTGACCCCAACCTCCATGGGAGGGAAAGGCCAAGAGACCCACGTGCAGCACTGCATTGTTGCGACCTGTTTTAGTCCTTAAGGCCCCCAGATCTCCAAGATGCAGTAGGACTTACCTCCATGTTTTGGTTCTAGGAACAGGAAGAGGGCTGATGAGCAAAACGTCACTGCAGGTGAGAACTTCTCTTTTATCCTTGAGGCTCAAGATAGATCCTGCTGTGGGCATATGTGCATGTGTGCGTGCATGTGTGTGTGTGTGTGTGTGTGTGTGTGTGTGTTTTGCTCATATCAAGTGAATCAAATGTGCTTCCCCTGTGTAGCCATTTCTCTTACTTACCAAATGGATAGATTTGGTTAGGATTATGCCAAGGAAGCTTGAGTTTACTGTGTGAATACAGACATCGAAGTCCTCCTGCTGACCCAGCATTGGAATATATTTGTTGTCATTTAAACAAGCAGAGGGGACAGATGATCTGTCCATAGAGGACCCGAGTGTTGGTTAAACGGTGTGCTGCTCATGGCTGGCCGGGCGGTGGCCATGCCGGCGGAGGAGAGTGCTGATTGGAAGAATCACAGCCATGGTTACCTTTTTAGAGCTTTATTGGGGGGGGGGGGAGAGAGGGCGGGGGGGGGGGGGCAGACGGAAGGAGAGAGCAGAAAGAGAAGAAAGAAGGAAGGGGCGCATAGAGGGTCCACCCGCTTTTCTGGCTGGGACACCGTCGCAGGCTGATGACGTAATTAAGGACCGAATCCTTACACCGAGTCCTTCCATCCCCTTGTCACTCCCTAAGCCTTTGAGTTTGAATTATAGAGGGAACAGGGTAGGGGTGCAGGCCTGACCCTTCTTTTAAAGATGGCCAAGCCCCAGGGGCTGCAAAGGCAGGAAGGTGGCTGTCTTTTTGTAGATGAATTTCTAAACGGTCTTATTAAATAAAAAACATGGAGCCAAATATAGGGGTGAAAGCCTTAGAGATCAGGGAAATAGGGAAAGCCACCAACCAACCTCACCTCACCAACTCTGCAGCTTCCAAAAGCCATGACTTCCTGTTTACCCATGCCTTTATATGCCTTGCTGTTCTGCCCTCTGATTTGCTCTCTCCATTCAGCGACATCACTTCCTCTTCCTACACAGCTCTGTCACTTCCTGTCTGTCTGTACCGACCGCCAGACCCATGGTTAACTAGTTTTGGATTTAAGGCGTGTGCCACCACACCTGGCTGTGTTTCCAGTGTGGCCTTGAACACACAGAGATCCCGTCTGCCAAGTGATAGGATTAAGGGCGACTTCTTTGTTTACTTAAAATGGCTTGCTGTTTCCTCTGGTCTCCAGGCAAGTTTTACTTATTAAAGCACAAATAATAAAATATCACCACAGTCTTTTCCCTGGCCCTGTGCTGTCTGAGTGGAACTCTGAGGAGGAAGGAGACAGCCTGGGTAGGCCGCAGAGCATGCCACAGCTCGTTAGAGCTGTGATGGTGTCCGTGATGGCAGCGGGGCTAGGACGGAGAGCAGGAGCGCGCTGGGAGTCGGCCCCGGAGTCCCTTCCACAGCATGCTCCAGGCCTGCGTCTGTCTCCTTACCTGGAAAATGACAGCCACGATGTGGGTCATCTCCATGGTCCTCGCCCCCTTTTTATCTATGCTATTTAAAAATATCTACTGTGTAACTTTCTCAATAGTTACACATCAATTGTTTTATTTTAAAAATCACATAAGTTTATTTATCAAAATGTTTCTGTGTTGGTGTTTGTACCTGGGCTCGTACCTAGGCTAAGTACACATTCCACCACAAAGCAACAGCCCAGCCCCTAAGTTTATTTTGAAATTCCTTAATTTGTTTAAACTTAGTCCTGTATGTATGTTCTGTCAAAAGAATGTACAGTTCTTTGTTGTAATTTTATAATAATGCTGTTTTGTTTTTATGTATCGTTTTTACTGTTTTTGAGTGTGTAGTTCAGTGCTAGTAAGTTGAATCACACTAGTGTGCAGTATTTCTACTTTTTATTATAAATAAAAAAATGATTAGTGTGTGTTTTTGTGATATGCATGAGTGAAACAGAGGACAGCTCTGAGTTCATTCTCCCTTCCTCCTTTGCATTGGCTCTGGGATTGAGCTCAGGTTGCCAGGCTTGTGGGGCAAGGGCTTTCCCCCTGAGTGTTTCTGTGTTTGAGGCTGTCACAGCAATTCTGTACAAAGCAGCACTTGGAAGGAGAGCCACAGCTGGCATGCACACAGCAGCGCTATGGGGGGGACTGTGCTCACACAGCAGCGTTATGGGGGGACCGTGCTCACACAGCAGCGTTGTGGGGGGACCGTGCTCACACAGCAGCGTTGTGGGGGGATCGTGCTCACACAGCAGCGTTATGGGGGGGGCTGTGCTCACACAGCAGCGTTAGGGGGGGGGGGGCGTGCTTAGACCATAAAGTGGGCAGCGACACTGGCTTTTCTCCTTCCTTGACTTCCTTCCAGTTTTGAGATAGCCCAGCCTGGCCTGGAATTCAGCATGTAGCTCAGGCTAGCCTCAAATACTCCATCTTTCTGCCCCCACCTTTGCAGTGCTGGGGTTACGGGTGTGTGCCATGACCCCTCGCCATGTGCACTCAGAAATGTGTGTGTGAAACTTTCTGAAAATAGAGATGCATGTTGTATGCAGTGAAATGTACAGGTCTTAAACGTATATTTGATGTATTATATATTATATATATTATAATGAGTCTGCTCAAGTGTTTCTCTGTTGTGATAAAACACTGACCCAAAGCAGCTTGAAGAGGAATGAGTTAATAGTACATCCCCGAGGGAAGTCCGGGTGGGAGCTTTTGGCTGGAACCTGAAGGCAGGGACTGATGGAGACCACGGAGGAACGCTGCTTCCTGCCTTGCTTTGCATGACTTGCTCAGCCTGCTTCCTTGCACAGCACAGGACCACCTGCTCAGGGCTGGCATCACCACAGTAGGGAGTTCCCTCGCACATCAGTCATTAAGAAAATGCCCCACAGATATGCCCACAGGCTAGCCCACAGCAGGCAGCCTCTCAGTTGAAGTCTCCTGTCCCGTGTAACTCTAGTTTATTTCAGGCTGACAACAATTAACCAGCCTAGTTGAAGCTTTTGTCAACCTGTCACAAAACTGTCACTGTTAAACCCTGATTCCCCTCGTTTCTCTCCAGGGTCTCACGCTAACACCACAGTATAAACTGGAGGGTAACATTCGGGCTCTCTCTCACAGCCTTGGAGAAAATCCAACACTTTAAAAGTTCAAGGTCTAGTTAAAATACCGCTGCTGGGCTGCTGCCTTCCTCCTCCCCCAGCTGCCTCTGGGCCTTGGCGGCTCTCCTTCCTGGGCTGATTTCTCTCTGAGTACAGGGACTCTGGCCAGGTGTTCAGCCTCTACTCTGGGCGTAAAGACTCTCTACAGAGATGTCATCTCTAGACTCTGGTGGCCCTTGCCCTGTAGAATCTTGGCTGGACCCGGAGTTGATGTGAAGCAGGTCCACAAGCTGAGGCAGCTGCAGAGGCAGGTGGGCTGGACACCACGCTGTGGTAAGAGGACTGGATGGATGCACAGCTGGCAGAGAAGGACAGCAGGACCTTGTCACAGCTGGCGCTGAGCCAGGCTGCCCTCCTCCCAGACCTCTTCAGCCACGCGGGAGTCATGGCCTGCTGTGGCTCCACCTCCAAACCCCTCTGCATTGTAGCTCTGCCTTCTGCCGGACAGTGATAGCACCTCCTCTTGGGGCTGCTGTCACCTCGTGTCACAGGGAGTGCGGCCCCCAAGAAGGAATGACAAACAAGTGAGGAGATTTTAACTGAAGTGGGAGGGAGCGCTCCAGCTCTTTATCAGCTGCAGGCCTTTATGACTGGATCTTTAATGCAGCGCATTTCATTAAATGGAACTGCTTTCCTTATGCCGTAGACAATTTAAATGAGATTTAACTCAGGCAGCTTTTCGAGTGGCTATTAGACCTGACAGATAAAGGTGTCCGGTCTCCCTGGTGTGCTGTTTTGACACAGACACTGCAGAGGTACCGGGATATTTAAATGATATGAAGCAATATTGGAAAAGATGGCTACGGGTACATTGTTACCAGCCCATCCAGCTGCTCCCTGTTTCAGGACACCTTGCAGCCTTTGGACATAGCATATGGACACACTGTCACCAGCCCACCCAGCTGCTTCCTGTTACAGCCCTTGGACACAGCAGCCGAGCAGAAGCAAAGGCTTCTCCAGCCATCCTCCCGTTTGGTCAGGCGCAGATCCCTCTTTCTTGGGCAAAGACAAGGAGCCTGGCAGCTTGTAATTGTGAGTGGCAAGTTCCTCAGAACTCCCCAGTGGTCACGGACCTTATGCCTCAGCCCTAATACTGTGCAGATGCTAACACACCTGAAGAATTCCAAGTACAGATGCTGTGAAATGAAGAAGTGTTATCCTCATTTGCAGCAGCTGTTGCTTTGTATGAGGATGTGAAGAATCGCTCGAAGAACATTCTTCAGAGTGTACACCAGCGGAGAACGCAGCCTGCCAAAGGGGAGCTGAGAACTTGCTTACTTCACCTCTGCTTTTCTGTGGGGGGATGATAGTGTTTGTAATGGCAAATTCAGAAGCTTCAGGACCATCATGGTGACTCACACCTTCGTGGAGGCAGAGGCAGGCAAATCTCTGAATTCAGGGCCAGCCTGGTCTACATAGTGAATTTCAGGCCAGCCAGGGCTAGCTACATAGAAAGACCCAGTCAAAAAAAATGAGTAAGTAAATAAATAGATAAATAAATCTTCCAGATTATTTGGTATTTCTGTCTTTTTACAGAAAGTAATCGGGTTTCTTTTGGGGCCTGGACATGCTAGGCAAGAGCGTGACTCTTCATTGGAGCAGCTCTCTTCAGGAAAAAAAAATCCATCCAAAGAAATAACTTGGTACAAGTGTTTGCAGAGGTGAAAATTTCTAATGTACATAAAAAACATCACTGAAGTAGAATATAATTTGAAAATGATGCTTGAAAAGAGGTGGACTACCAAAATACAGGCCAATGATGATGTGTAATTTGAATTAGTGAGTTAGACTTTCCCCACCATGCTAAATTCCTTCTTTTCCTTTGGGTAATACTTCCACTGTAAATCATACCGTGGTAAAGTGTGAATGTGACTTCAGGGTGTTGTTTGGATCTTAGATGGTCTTTTAATAGAAAACCTAGAGTCGGATATCAGGGTGAAAGCTGAAAGATCAGAGAAGCAGAGCAGCAGCCACTAGTTCTTACTTCTGTGAAATCCTCAGCCTAAAGAGAGAGTGAGTTCCTATTTCCTCACACCTCATACACCTTTCTCCGCCTTGCCATCACTTCCTGGGATTAAAGGCATGTGTGCTCCCCAGTACTGGGATTAAAGGTGTGTGCCACCACTGCCTGGCTCTGTTTCCAGTGTGGCCTTGAACTCACAGAGATCCAGACGGATCTCTGCCTCCCGAGTGATAGGATTAAAGGTGTGTGTCACTACTGTCTGGCCTCTGTGTCTAATCTAGTGGCTGGCTTTGTCCTCTGATCCCCAGATAAGTTTATTAGGGTTCACAATATATCACCACATCAGGGAAAGCTACATATATCCATTTGCAGGAGAATTGGATGCAGTATTTAAGAAAGAGGCTGAAGCAAGACCAAGTATAGTGGGATATTTTTGTTAATATTATTTATAAAATAGTTAAACATTTTCAGTAATTTTCTTTTTCTTTCTTTTTTTTTTTTGATTTTTTCGAGACAGGGTTTCTCTGTGTAGTTTTGGTGCCTGTCCTGGATCTCGCTTGGTAGACCAGGCTGGCCTCGAACTCACAGAGATCTGCCTGCCTCTGCCCCCAAGTGCTGGGATTAAAGGTGTGTGCCACCGCCCGGCTTCAGTAATTTTCTTTAAAAAATTCATCCGAGGAAATGACTTGACACAAGCATTTGCGGAGGTGAAATCTTCACTGTTCATGAGAAACGTCACTGAAGTAGAATATGATTTGAAAACGATGCTGAGTCTTCCGAGACCGTTCTGATCTTATCAGACTTGTTTTAGGTGTGTAGTAATGAACAGAGAAGTCACGTGGACAGAGCCGGAAGTTCTTACGTGTTACCTAGTTGTGGTTTTCAGTTGGCTTCCATTTTTATATTTTGTTTGTTACTCTATAAAGTGTGCCTTGTGGTGGTTTGGATTCTTTTCTTTTTAAAAATACTTTATTCCGGTTGATTTAGTTTTATAAATTTGAATTTGTTTCAAAGAAATTCTGAGTCCTGTTGAATGCCATGAAAATATTTGTTACAATAAACAAAATTCTTGGGACTTAGAAAAAGAAAGTTAAATACTTTTTTAGTCCCAAAAGGAAGAACCAAGGCATAAAAACAGCCATGCTCAATCGAAGCCCAGCAGTGCTTCCGCGGATCTTGTAGCTCATTGTCTGGCATCTGGGGCTCACTTACGATCTTCTGGGCTCTGCCTTCCATAACAGCTTGTCTTGTAGGTGAGGCCAGCCCCACTCTACCTGCTGCTGTCCTGGGTGCTCACCTCATGGTCCTGGCATTTCCAGTATTCTGGAGTCTCCACTCAAGTTGAGGCCGTATCCACCAGTGGCCTCTCCTGGCTTCTGACATTGCCACACAGCGTCAGCTTGCCTTCATGGCCTCTTCAGCCCTGGGGTTTCCATTGCCACAGAGGCTGCACCTTCACCAGTGGCCTCTCATGGCCTCTCACAGGGCTCAGCCTCTGCTCTTCATGATCCCTTCACGCCAGTGCTTGTGAAAGGCTTACACGCTGTTTACCAAGCTCTGCTGCCAGCCCTACGTGCAGCCCTCCTCCCTGCTGGGCCACAGCTTCTATGTGCTGATCCTGAGGAAGATTTTTATTTCAGCTGCTGCTCTCTTGTTAATTACAGCCAAGCTAATTATCATTGATTGTCCTGGTGAAGCCAAGTTTTACAGATTCTCAATGATTAAAGTCTGTCATATGAATGGCCCTCATACCTCTGTGCTTCTCTCTTTGTAGGCCAGGTCTGCGTTGTCTGCTCTGGGGGGCTCTGATCTGTAATGAGGGGATTCAGTGTCTGCAAAGCTGAGGTGTCCTAAACTCTGCTTTCTCTTTGGCAAGGAGGGACAGATGATTATCTCATTGCCCGAGAGCTGTCTGCTCACCACGGACACTGTGATTCGAAGCTCCTTAGGGACCTACATTAAGAAGTAAGTGACCACACCCGTACACCTGGTGCCAGTGCTGTCCCTGAAAGTGTCTGCCATCGGCAGATGTGCCATGGCTGGCAGGTCGTGAGGACCCAGCTCTTGTCTAGCCAAGAAATACTGGGTGCTGTTTGAAAGGTTTATCCTCTTCTAGGTTTGTTCTGAATTCACTGTGAACTGTATTCCTAAGGTCTTCAGTAGGCTGCCTGGGATGTGGGTGTGAACCCTGTTCCTTACTTACTAGGAAGTGAGCGTGAGATGGGATAGTGTACATGATGAAAGTCTTACAGATGCTGCTTCCCTGTCTTGGTTCACTCTATTGTACCTGCTTGACTTCTTCAGCTGTAAATGGATCTGTCGTGAGGGAGGAGTTGGATTTAGTTAGGGATGAAGGAGAGCAGGCAGTATAGGATTTGGTGTTAGGGAGTAGTTGGATTTAGTTAGGGATGAAGGCTGTGTAGGCTGAGAGTCTTGTTCTGAGCACACGATGGAGAGCCTTGGTTTTGGAGCATCCTGAGGGCAGTGAGTGAGAGTCTCAGCAGAAGTGATTTCTATATTTTGAGGGTTCAATCAAAGATTGTGTTGCTTCATAACCCAAGCACTCCCTCAACCCCCACATACACACATTCTTTATGGGCCTGTGTGGAGGCAAGGATGCTCTGAATCCTTATTTTCTGAATCATTCAGAAATTGCAAGTAGAATGCGTGGTACCATGGGAATTTGAATTTTAAAAGATAATGATAACATCGCCAAGTCTGTTTATACCGTAGGAGCTGATGTGTGAGTAATTATTCAGAATGCAACTATGTAGTTTGTGTTAGAACCCAGAAGTTTAAGAACAGAAGCTCCAAGATTCCCTCAGTGTATAATGAGCAGCCACAGTTCCTGTCTCAGTAGGCATTATCCGGTAGAACTTCCGAAAGCCATGGTGGAGATGCTTTGTTTTGCGTTATCCAAGATGTGAATCACAAATGCCCGTTGAGTAACTGGAATGTGACTTGTTTTTACTAAAGAATGACTCTTAAGCATTGCTTAACTATAACTAATTTAAATTGAAACAGTTCTGTGAGCCATAGTTCACTGGGTTGGATGTTGCATCTCTGAATCTTTGTACCCCTCTGGACTCCCCGTAGTTCAACTTTATAAGATGAAATCCAGGAGCTTATAGAAAAAAGCTTTTAGCTGGGTGGTGGTGGCGCATGCCTTTAATCCCAGCACCCGGGAGGCAGAGACAGGCAGATCTCCGAGTTTGAGGCCAGCCTGGTCTATACAGCCTGGTCCTGTTCCAGGACAGCCAGAGTTGCTACACAGAGAAACCCTGTCTCAGAAAACAAAGTGGGGCGGAGGGAGAAAGAAAAGCTTCAACAGGGAACCAGGCTGGAAACAAGATTTTTTTTTGTTGCAAAGCAAATTTTACCTATTAGCCATGGAAATGGCTTTGGTGGGAGAGAAAACACAGACCATGTTGGGCGTGCTCTGGAGAGGCTCAGCCATAGGAAAGACGCCTCTGTCTTGAGTGGAGTGTCGTTAGCTTGAGCACAGTCCCTCTGAAGCAAACCAAACTGTTTGGCCGAGTCTACACTTTAATTCCTTCAATTTGTCTTTTCATTTACAAGGTGGAAGCCTCCTCCATCTCCTCTGCTGGCCCTGTGCGCCTTTCTAATCGCAGAAAAGCATGCAGGCGGTCAGTCCCTCTGGAAGCCCTACCTGGACATTTTACCAAAGTCATACACCTGCCCGGTCTATTTGGAGCCGGAAGTGGTAGATCTTCTGCCCGAACTTTTAAAGGCAAAGGCCGAAGAGCAGAGAGCCCACGTGCAGGACTTGTTTGCCTCCTCCAGAGCCTTCTTCTCCACCCTGCAGCCTCTGTTTGTGGAGTCTGTGGAGAACATTTTCAGCTACAGCACCTTCCTGTGGGCCTGGTGCACCGTGAACACCAGAGCTGTGTACCTGAGGTCCAGGAGGCAGGAATGTCTTTCCGCAGAGCCAGACACGTGTGCTCTTGCTCCGTACCTGGATCTGCTGAATCACAGCCCACACGTCCAGGTGAGAAGCTGGCATGGACATGTGTCCTGTTGGTATAGAATTGCAACATGTAGAAACAGGGATTTTGAATGAAGAATGAGATGGTGGAGGTGTAACCTGCTCCAGGTAAATGTGTTAGACCAATCTGCCTTCCGCTGCCTGGATGTCATTCTAGCAAGTGTCTCCTTTGCCTTTGTACTGCACTGCTCTCTGGCCTGCAGGGCCCTGTGCAGAGACCCTGGGCCTTTCACCAACCCTCTCTCACCAACAGGTAAAGGTGAGATGAAGGAGGACCATTCGCCACCTGTGACTGACTTTATCGTCCGACAATTGATGTGATAACTTGGTGAGCCTTTTAGATTTATGCTGAAAAGAGAAATCTTCTACCTTTCCCCTGTAGGTAAAAGCAGCGTTCAACGAGAAAACCGGCTGCTATGAGATCAGAACGGCCTCCGGCTGCAGGAAGCACCAGGAAGTGTTCATCTGCTACGGCCCCCATGATAACCAGCGGCTGCTCCTGGAATACGGCTTCGTCTCCTTCTGCAATCCTCACGCCTGTGTTCCTGTCCCAGGAGGTTGGTGTTGCTCCCTGAGGCAGTGCTGTCCCCTGTTGTAGAGAGAGAGGCCGTGCATGCAACGCTCACTTGTCTCGGGCAGAGCTAGCCTGGCCTTCGCTGATCGGAATCTCCGGGTTGCAGTCAAACCTGCAAAACTGACGGATACTGAGGGCGGGATGAACTGAGAGGGTCGAGTGGGGGGAAAGCTAGTGGGAAATGAGTGACAGTCACGGCTGGGAGGGGCGGGTCTTCGTACTGAGCAGAAACTTAGGAAGCACTTAGAAGCAGCTCTAAACCATGGACAAGTGGCCGGAGATTTCCCAGCGTATATTCGAGGTATTTACGTGTAGGCTCGGATGAACCCGGTGGGCGGAACAACAATTATGTTTCTTAGATTAAAGAGAGAAGAGCCAGAACTGGGCCAGAGATGGGTCAGTGGGTAAAGGGCCTTGCCACAAAGCCTGATGACCTGAGTTTAATCCTCAGGACCCACAGGGTGGAAGGAGAACTGACTTCTGCAAATTGTCCTTTGACCTGCACACGTGTGTGTGGTACACACACACACCTAAAATAAATACATGTAATAATTTAAGAAAAACGAGAGCAGGGGCGTGGGAAGTGAGTTCGAGCAGCTTTGAGATTGACTCATTCAGAGTCCTTGCAGTTACCATACGGTGGGTCTCACCGTAGACAGTTGCCAGGGAAGCCCATTGAACGACTACGTTCAGTTATTTGTACATTTAAAAATGGAGTAGGGCCTGAGGATCCGCTCAGCGGCAGGACAATGGCCTGGTATATGCAAGGCCTTCACCGAAGGAAAGGGAGGGCTTGCTTTTGTCAGAATTATACCCCAAATCCCTGTTTTTTTTTTTTTTTTAATAAAATGCAGAACTGAAGCCTATCATCACCTCAGAAACAAAACAGAAATCCTCTGCTTTCTTTCTCCTTCAAAAACGTTTGTCAGTTTTTATGAATTCACTCTGTGGCTACAGTCACGGATGTGTGGCCTGCTTTGCATCTGGCTTGTGAACAGTATTACCGCCCTTCCTCCCTGAATTCTTAGGCAGCCTGTTCCTGGCTGTGTCTCCCAGCCATGGCTCTAGGGTCTTCGCCTGTTACACTGTGGATTAACTTAGTGGGGATGTGAGCCTCGCCTCTCCCTGTTCTGTCCTCAGCCTTGGAAACCGTAACAGCCTTTCGGGGACCAAGATTTCTGCGAGTTGCCCTGAGGAGAACACTTAGTGTGAACTAGGAAACACTCTTGGTTGTACAGGGTGGTAATGGAGGGAACGTGGCTGGAGGAGAGGGGCATGTACTTTGTCTGAAGTGTATCCTGCTCTGACATTGATTTTCTCTTTCCTGTAGAGACGCTGGTTAAGTACCTCCCACCAGCAGAGAAGCAGGTGCACAAGAAGATGTCCATTCTGAAGGATCATGGCTTTACAGAGTGAGTGTCCTTCTACCTGGAAATGATCCCTTCAGGACATTCCCATGAAAATCCTGAGGGTTCTGGTTTTGTGCCTCTGTGTTAGTGGACAGGTAGGTGTCTATTAAGTCTTACTGTGTTGTACAGTTGTGCTCGGTGTTGTAGACACTCAAGGAGTGGAAGACAGTTGCTCGGGAATGTGAGAGTCAAGCTTGAAACAGTCCTGTGCATGTCGTTAGGTGGGTTAGGTTCAGGTGGGATAGTGCTGGGTTATCACAAGCCAGGCTGACCCCTCGCAGAACCCATCCGCTGGCATCGATACAGATCGGGGGCAGTGAGAGACAAGACATCTTCTCTTCTGTATAAATTTTCTGTATAAGGGTTTTCATGTGTAGTAACAGTGTGAGGCTGCTGGCTGGGGTAGCTGTGTGTGTTTGCTCTCCAGGATGACCTAAGGCCTCCCCTGTTCATCTCACTGTAAACTATGTGGTGTAGTTACCAGGCCTCTTGCTGTGGTCCCCTAAACCAAGTTCAGTGTCGTACTAAAACTGGTTGGGAAATGGCTTGTCACCCTTGTCTTAGGGTTACTGTTGCTGTGATAAAACACCATGACCAAAGCAAGTTGGGGAGGGAAGGGTTTATTTGGTCTACACTTCCCCATCACTGAAGGAAGCCAGGGCAGGAACTCTGGAAACAAGCAGGAACCTGGAGGCAGGAGCTGGTGCAGAGGCCATGGAGGGTGCTGCTTACTGGCTTGCTCCCCATGGCTTACTTAGCCTGCTTTCTTACAGAACCCAGGACCACCAGCCCAGGGATGGTACTCACCACAGTGGGCTGGGCCCTCCCCCACCAATCACTAATTAAGAGTCCTGTAAGCCTGCCTGTAGCTTGATCTTATTGAGGAATTTTCTCAGTCGAAGCCCCCTCCTCTCCACTGACTTTAGCTTGGGTCAAGTTGACAGAACCACCCAGCATGACCTGGAACGGGCAGAACACAAACTCCGTCTGTGAGGAATGAAGCACAGGCTGTTCTGTACCCAGCCTCCTTCACAGTATCCACAGACTCACTTCCTCACACCGCTCTGACCTGTGTGGAGGTGACCTGACGAGTGTGCCCATTCACAGCCACTGCTAGGTTCCTTCGGTGTTCGTCTAAGTGACAGATCTAGGGTTGCCTGCCTTTCTCTTGTAGAAATTTGACATTCGGATGGGATGGACCATCTTGGAGGTTACTCACAGCTCTCAAGTTGTTGTGTCTGGAAGCTGAGAAATTGTAAGTTTCACCTGCATTGCTCTTTTTTGTCTGGTTTTTTGATTTTTTTATACAGAGACAGGGTTTCTCTGTGTAGCTCTGGCTGTCCTGGAACTCACTCTGTAGACCAGACTGGCCTTGAACTCAGAGATCTGCCTGCTCTGTCTCTCGAGCGCCGGGATTAAAGGTGTGTGCCAGCACCGCCAGGCTCCTGCATTGCTTTTAATCTGTGCCTGCTTCTTGGTAAAAATTGAAGGGGTTTGTTTGGGAGGCTTGCATGTCGAGGAACAAAGAGGAGACTGTGCCCTGGCAGCACAGCTTTGACTGGCCCGCCCAACCTTTGAGAGTACACAGCTCTGAGAACTTAGCACTCTCTGTTCAGGTATCTACCCCTGCCCCACCCAGCGACCTGGTCTTACAGTCTGAGTAGGTGACTGGGGGCTGTCAGCACTGACACGTCAGAGGCACGTCTCTGAGGAGGTGGGTTTTCCTGTGGCAAATAAGCTCCTGACTCTGCCCTATCTGGTCCCATGTTTCCCCCACCCAGTTCTACCCTGGGGTTGATCTAGAAGTCCTGCTGAAGGGCTTTTCCATGAGAGGAGCCCCACTGTAGACATGCATTCCCAAGGGACTGTCAGTCCTCATGGTGTGCTGTGGTTATCACAGGGCCTCCTCCAGGCCCAGGACTGATGAGGACAGCAGCTACTTTGCTCTTACCCAGTATGCTGGGCAAGTGTCCAGCAGTGGGTAGGAAGAGCCTCAGCACAGCTCTGTCGTCCTTAGCATTTTTACTCTTTCTTTTGGGGACTCAGAAAGTCAAGTTTCTCCCTGGTCTTAGTACCAGAAATGGAGTTGATCATGGACAGCACAGGTTTGCACTGGGCAGATTCACTTACATGGGAATTAATTTTTTTAAAAAAATAATTGCACATAGAAGTATTGAAAAATTTAAGAAAAAGTTAATTCCAGATAAAGAAAAATAGGACAGCATGTACACACAGTTGTCTGTTTTATCATTTACCACTGTATGCAGGCAAGCATACCGTAAGAAGTTGTTTTCAAAACTGATGCAGCCTGTAGACTGTAGATGGCGCTCATCTTAGTCAGTGTTCCGTTGCTGTGAGGGGCACCATGACCACGGCAAACTCTTCTCAAAGAAAGCATTTACCTGGGGCTTGCTTACATTTTTAGAGGGTGTGGTGTTTTGAATAGGAGTGGCCCCATGGACTCATGTGTTTGAACACTTGGTCCATAGGGAGAGGCACTGTTAGGAGGTGTGTCACTGTGGGGCTGGCTTTGAGGTCTCAGATGCTCAAGCTAGGCCCAGGGTGGCACACTCTCCTTCTGCTGCCTGCAGGTCAAGATGTAGAACTCTCAGCTCCTTCTCCAGCACCACGTCTGGAGAATGAGATGAGATGCATGCCACCATGTTTCCCACCATGATGACAATGGACTAAACCTCTGAGCTGTAAGCCAGCCCCAATTAAATGTTCTCATTTATAAGAATTGCTGTGGTCATGGTGTCTCTTCACAGAAGTAGAAACCCTAAATAAGTCAGAGGTTC
The DNA here is from genome assembly GCA_902168415.1 of Peromyscus melanophrys. Classification (NCBI taxonomy): domain Eukaryota; kingdom Metazoa; phylum Chordata; class Mammalia; order Rodentia; family Cricetidae; genus Peromyscus; species Peromyscus melanophrys. The sequence goes on along the minus strand of CABHPR010143822.1, from coordinate 21,603 downwards.
AGTCCATTTTCATCATGGCGGGGAGCATGGTGACATGCAGGCAGACGTGGTGCTGGAGAGGTGGTTGAGAGTTCTACATCTGGATCTGTAGGCAGCAGAAGGAGAGAGCCGCGGGGCCTGGCTTGGGCTTTTGAAACCTCAAAGCCCACCCCCGTCACACAGTTCTTCCACCAAGGCCACACCCACCCCAACAAGGCCATCCTGATGACTAAGCTTTCAAATATATGAGCCACGGAGGCCATTCAACCCCACAGCGCTGTCTCCAGTCAAGAGGGCACACAGATGTAAAGATGAAATAGTAATTCATAGCTGCATTCAGTCAGCCTCGGGAGTGACGGGCATTGCCTGGTCACTCACAGCAGCTACAGTGAGTTCCAGCTCCTGGAGTCCCCACGCACCTCTCCTCATCTTTGCCGGTCCGAGTTTGATAAACCACACGATTAAATGCAGTTTGGGAAGGAAAGAGTTTATTCCGTCTTACAACTCCTGGGTCGCAACCAGCGGCTGGGAAGTCAGTGCAGGATCTTAAGGCAGGCACCTGGAGGCAGGGTTGAAACGGGAACGCGACTCACTGGCTTGCTCTTCAGGCTCACATTTAGCTACCTTTCTTATGGTTCCCAGGACTGCCTGCCTAGGGATAGCACCACCCACGGTGGGCTGGACCCCTCCCATCGGTCACTAATCAAGACAGTGCTCCATAGACTTACCCACACACCAAGCCAATGGAGGTGTCTTCTCAGTAAGGCTCCCTCTTCCCAGATGACTAGCTTGTCAGACTGACAGAAGCCAGCTAGCACCCACTGAGTTTCTGTCCACTGAATTAGCATTACAGGAAAAGTGATCTCTGCACTCTTTCTTTTTCTCCTTCTGTAGTGTGTATAGCCTATATATGTGTTGATTCTCATCGTTGAGTGCTAAGGCATCTCCTAGTCCACAGCGTGCTACTGCTGTGGTTCTGTAAAAGGCGGAAGATTTATACAGCCTGAAGATAGACCAGAGTATAGTTGCTACATATGGGTGGGGAGTCGGATCTTATACTCGGAGTTCCGACTGTGTGCCCCACCCCCTTGTTCAGGGGTCCACTGTAGTACTGTTACTTTTAGTGGATGCTGTGTTTTACCTTAAGACAGTGAGCTCTGCGCCTGGTGTCTCTCCTTTCTTGTGTTGTTCCCTAGGCGGATGTGTAGTCAGCCCAGCGCACAGTGTGAGCACAGGAAGGGCTTGGCTGGCCACTGCTCCTGTCTGCACAGGAAGGGCTTGGCTGGCCACTGCTCCTGTCTGGCTGTCTCGTTTTTTTTTCCTCCTCTCACTTGCCCTTGTCCTGCACCCCATGTTCATTCACTGATCATTTCATTTGATCTTGTGTGGACCCTGTGGGAACAAGGTGTGTGTGTGCATCCTTTTAGGGCCAAAGCAGCAACTGTTTGCAGGACATTCCCAGATTCATTTTCTCCCTTTGGGTCACTTACATGAGGCATGGTTGGGGTTCTGGCTGGTGGGTGTTTGCGGGCCATCTCTCCTCTCCACTTTGCCTTGTGAGGTAGGGCCTCCACCTTTCCCAGTTTTCTTTCTTTGACTCTAAATGGGATGGTATGTTATATTGGTAGGGAATTATGAAGATTAAGCTAGATAATCATTACAGAGAGAACACTCAGGTACCCGGTAATTCTTGGCTCTCTTGTATAGTAAGTGGTCATAAGCTGATGTCCATCTGTTACCTGAGCTGTCTTGTCAGAGGTTGGGAATGTCTGTCTGCAGTGCACACTCTGATTTGCGGGTTCAGCCGCTGTCTTACCTCCTTCTAAGTCACTCACTCCCACAGGCCCCTGATTTCCCGCCTCCAGTCTGCCCCTCTGTCTTTTCCCTGACCACTGCTTCTTCTAAGCAGAGACTTGGCTTTGACCTCTTCTGGCTTCGAGACCTCTGGCTCCTTGGTTGCTGTCTCCACAGACCTAAGGTCTTGTGATCACAGAACATTGACCTCATCTTCCCTCACAGCCTCACTCCTGCAAGCCAAGGCAGCGTCAGTGACTGACCTGCTGCAGACGCCCGTATGGAGGGCTTTTGGCAGTGAAATGTGTTCTTGGCTGTCACCTTTCAGGAGAAACTGTCACTTACAGCCAGGGGGCAGTCAGCGCCTCCGCTGCTGAGTCTTTGACGGTCGGTCCCCAGCCTGGCCTTCCTGCCATCTCTTCTCTGCCTCTGTGCCCCTGGAGCTGGTGGCTGTGGCTCCAGTTACTTTTACACCAGACACAGGATTGCCATGAAAATGTAATCAGTCACAGCTGGTGACGTGCACGGACCTAGTGGCCCCTTTGGCTACTCTTTCTTCCTGTTTCTTGTGTATCTTAATTAGGGTTTCCCTCGCTGTGAGGAGACACCATGACCATGGCAACTCTTTTTTTTTTTTGGTTTTTGGTTTTTGGTTTTTGAAGACAGGGTTTCTCTGTGTAGCTTTGCACCTTCCCTGGATCTCGCTCTGTAGACCAGGCTGGCCTCGAACTCACAAAGATCCGCCTGTCTCTGTCTCCCAAGTGCTGGGATTAAAGGCGTGTGCCGCCGCCGCCGCCGCCACCGCCGCCACCACCACCACCTGGCTATGGCAACTCTTATAAGGAAAACATTTAATTGGGGTGGCTTGCTTATAGAATTGCTTTAGTCCATTATCATCATGGTGGGGAGCATGGCGGCATGCAGGCAGACGTGGTGCTGGCTAGTCTTGATCGGAAGGCAACAGGAGGTGGACTGTCTGTTACACTGAGCGAAGCTTGAGCAAGAGACCTCAAAGCCTGCCCCCACAGTGACGCACTTCCCCCAACAAGGCCACACCTACTTCAGTAAGACCACAGCTACTAATAGTGCCATTCTCTGAACTTATGTGGGCCAATTACATTCAAACTACCATACTGTGGCTTCCATTCAGGAACTGCAATAATATTACAGGTTTAGGGGATGAGCCTCATTGTGCTCAGGAAGAACAGGGACATGGCTTGTGTGTCATGCTGCAGGGTGAATGCTGTCTCCAGTAACTGAGGGACCTGCTGAAATGATCTTATTGGACATTCTGGTTCTAGTACATCCTGGAAAAAAGTACTCCTTGGAGAAGTCATCTCAGATACAAATGAGAAGACAAGCTTGGACATGGCACAGAGAATATGCTCTGACTTCATCGAAGAGACTCACGCTGTGCTGCGTAAGGTGTGTGCCCTGATGCTACTTGGACACAAGGTTCCAGTCCCGAGGCTGCTTGTCATGCATGCTGTTAGGAAAGTCTTGAGAATTTCCAATGAGCAAATGCTTTGTAATCTCTTTATCTGTGTTAACAGAGTTTAAAGTTATGTATATGGTGCCAGGGAGACGGCCCAGCGGGTGACATGCTGGCTGTGCTAGTGTGAGGACCTGAGTTCAGATCCCAACACACACAAGTGAAAGTTGGGTGTGGCAGCATGTGTGCCTGTACTCAGTGCTGGGGTGTGGGGTAGGTCGATTTAGTGCAAACAGGAGAGTCATGAAGGCTCACTGGCGGCCAGCTAGTCCAGTGAGCTCCAGAGTAGGTGAGAGACCGAGACTCACTACAGGTGGACAGCAATAGAGGCTGGCACTCAGTGTCAGCCTCTGGCGTCTGCGTGTGCAGGCGTGGGCCAGTCTGGGAGGTTTACAGACAGTGTGCGATGCGCGGCGATGCTTCGATGCACACTCACCTTGTGGAACTGCTTGGTCAGACCGTTTAATGGCGTTATCCACTCGGGGGCTCTTAGTCTGTTCCTTGATGTGCACTGTGTCTAGTTCCTAACTGAGGTCACAGGTCGTACAGGGAACTCTGGGGTCTGTTTCTCTTCTCTAGCCAAACTCTGTTTTGTGACATTCAACCCGATGTCCTCCAGACAAATAGGGTCTCCTGTTCTCCCCCCTTTTTTGTGACCCTAGGGATGAGGCACACAGTCTAAACCCGAGCCCGTTACCTCCCTCCTTTCTGTTTAAAACGATACCACTCTGTAAGTTATTAACATTTTCTTCACTCAGTCATCGCTGGGCACTTAGGATGAGCCTCAGATTTTACCTCGTGTCTTATCAGTGCTTGATTTCCTAGTGACAGTGTTTCAAATGTTTTTTTCCTATGTGTGTCTTAATTTAATAAATTTTTGTTTTAATGAGAAATCAGTTCATTTATGAGACTTGACTGTATTAAAATTAAAAAATTTAGTGCATTTTGAAGATTTTATGCTAAATGAAACCACAAAAGGACAAGTACTGTACACCTACAGGGGTTCCCAGGCCAGGCAGATTCACAGGGCTTGGGGGAGGGGAGCTGGCTTACTCATTTGGGAGGAGAAAGTGATCTGGGGGACTTGCCGCCACTGACTGTCTGTCTCAAAGCAGTTTAAATGGTGAATTTTATAACGCATTTCTGTTATAATAAAAACTTAATAACTTGCAGGTTTCTGACATGAAGGAGAGGGAAGTGTTGCTGATCAATCAACTCACTTTGGTGGAAGCATTGCGGATGGAAGAGCTGAGGATTCTCCAGGCTTCCGCTGAGATTGTGAGCAGTTTACAAGCCTCCTTTTTGTGACAGCACAGGACGCGTGTGATTCCCTCCTGTGGAGGGTGTACTTTCTGCATTTTTACTGAGGTTGGAATAAATAGACTTTTATATGAAATTATCGCAGTCTTTGGATGGTCTCTATTAAGCAGTAATGTATTTAATATTCCCCTCTGCTTTTCTTTTAATTAGTGAACTTTGAAGAGCATCTTCGTGGGGTGGAATGGTGGCTGCTCCCCGCACTGGGAAGGCTGTCTGCAGGGAGCAGAGGAGGGTTCTAGGCACTGGGTAGCTGAGGACAGACGTATGGCTGAGTTACACTTGTCATTCAGTGGGAAGGAAGAGGGTGGAGTGATGAACGGCAGAGTGGGAAGCTGTAAGGCCGGGCAGCCCATGGCGTCTTCCACGTCAGTTCACTCACTGGCTGTTAATGGTCAAGAGGGGAACCGCTAAGACTCTCAGGCACTCTTGGCTTAAGGGACAAGTTGGGGCCAGGTGGCTCTGGTGGCGTTGTGAGGGTTGACAGTGTTGGGCCTTCCCCGTGTAGACTCACTGAGGGAAGTGAGCTAGGAGCCTTTTTGTCTTCCTGAGGACAGTGTGCTGGTGGCCTCTTGCAAGCCGCAGGCAGGGAAGGACTGAGTCACACAGGTCTTTCGGCCCTATCCCGACACTTTCCCTGTGGCATGGTGTCTCTTGTTCCCAGAAGGCTCTGGGAGGAGAAATGGCAGAAGGCACAGGGGCCAGGTGTTAGGACCAGTGCGTGGGGTGGGGGCGGGGTGGGTGCGCAGGGACCTGTAAAATACCCGAGCCAGCCTCCACTGAGCGAGCTTCCAGTCCCCCCCAACCCCCATGCACGAAAGTCTTCTCTCTGCAGCTTGCTCTCCTGTCTCCCCGGGTTCAGATCTCTGTTCATGCCACGGAGTGAACTTGGCAGTCCCCTAGGTGACGGCTGACGCCCCGTCTCAGTGACAGTTCAGTCCAGGACAGCTAAAGACACTATGACATTTTGTCCTGTGTCTGTTCTCTGAGTTTTGTCTTTTCTCTCCTAAGACCCAGGGCGCAGAAAAGGGGCAGAAATTTTGTCAGTGACCTGACCACCAAACGGGGTCTCTGAGGCAGCCATGGCTGCTGCCCGGAGTCCTTCTTCCTGGAGTGAGCGCCAGTTATTTTCTCTCTGTGGAGCCCAGCAGGATACAGTGAGTGCAAACGAGCATTTGCAGCTTTATTTGAACACTTCCCTTGCACATCATTCATACAAGTGTGCACATACATTTGTGTGTGTTGGCTTATTAAAAACACATTTGTGTGTGCCAATGTGTTTGTGTGTGTGTATTTGTATGTGTGTTCATCTTCTGTGCATGTGTGTGTGTCCACGTGTGTTTGTGTGTGTGAGTATATGTGTGTGTGTTCATGTGTGTGATGTGTGTGTGTGTGTATGTGTGTGTGTGCGCGCGCGCATGTGCGTGCCCCTTATCCCCCGTGGTGTGCTTATGGAGGTCAGAGGACAACTTGTGGGAACTGGGTCCCTCTTCCACCATGTGGATCCTGGAGACTGAACTCAGGACGTCAGGTTTGGTGGCGTGTGCCCTCACCCACTGAGCCTCTCAGCAATCCAGTTCTCTCTCTCTTTTTAAAAATGTCTGTGGCCATGGTATGTGCTTGGTGTGTTGTATGAGTATACTTGTGTGTGGGGGTGCACTTGTGTGTCGCAGGCTAGAGGGCAACCTTGGGTCTTATTTCTCAGGAGTCATCTACCTTTTTTTTTTTTGAAATAGAGTCTCACTGGGGTCAGAAGTTCCCCAGGTGAGCTAGGCTGGCCGGCCAGACAGTCCCAGGGATCCCCAACCTACCTCTGCATGCTGGGATCACAAGTGTGTGCTGCCAGCCCCCTCCCCAGCCCCTCCCCGGATCGAACTCAGGTCCTCATGCTTTCGTAGCAAACATTTGATTGACTCCCTAGCCTGTGGTTCTTTTTTTTTAACAGCTATGATGTATTCCATGATGCACTAGGCCAGAGTTTGGCAAAATTTCTGTAGAGAGCCAAATATTAAATAGTTTAAGTTTCCTGGCTGTTAATGTGGTCTTTGTCCTGGTGTATTGCAGACAAAATCAAGGCCATGGGCAAGCAGGTCACATAGCTGTATTTCAACAAAACTTTGTTTACAAGGACAGGTGATGGGCCATAGAATTCCTTTATACCATTGAAAACGTAAATCCGCTTGAACATCGGAACTTCCGTGGACAACATGTGGTTATTATTGTTTTACTTGTCCAGTGATTAGAAAAAAAAATGACACAGTAACACAGCATCCCCCACAGTTCCCTGGACACAGTTACATCTGTAGATGAAATTCTTAACGGTCTTATTAAATAAGAACACACAGCCAAATACAGAGTTTAAAAGCCCAAGAGGTCAGGGCACTAGCGAATAGCCTTTAGCTTACCAGTCACTGCCATCCTTCCCCTGAGAGAGAGACCTTCTCCTGTGTGACCCATCTTTTATTGCCTTTCTGTTCTACCTTCTCATTGGCTTTAAACCCAACCACATGATTTCCTCATCATTGCCTGTCTATACAGACCTCCAGGTCTCTATGGTTCGTACTGAGATTAAAGGTTCGGGTCACCGCTTGGCTGTGTCCTTGAACACACAGACTCTGCCTGCCATATGATCGGATTAAGGGCGTGTGCCACCACCACCGGACTTCTGCTAAATGGCTTGCTTTTAGCTCTGACTCCCAGGCAACTTTATTTATTAACATACAAATAAAATCACATTTCAGCACAAATAAAATATCACCATGTACGTCAGTGGTATTTTATAGTCACACTTCGTCCGAGTTTATCTGAAGGACGGTTGGGTAGGACTGGTTTGCAGACAGCCCTTGGCAAAAGTGCCGTACAGGTGACAGAAACCACAAACCCCGGGCAGAAGGTCTGGCTCCTGGTGGGGCCGTCTGTGGCCTCCAGGTAAGACCATTGTTTCTAGGCCACCTCATCTTGATGCATTCTTAAAAAACCAACGGTCATAGCCTCAGACCTGTCTCTCCCACCTCAGGAAGGCCCGGCCAGGTGCTGTTTGTCTCCTTCTGCATTTCGAGTACCCATCATGCCCCTGTACTCCACACCTCACACATACCCCCACCTTTTGCTTTCTCAGCTGGTGGCTTCACTCACCTGAGGTTTCTATTACATCACCCCCTCTCCCATCTTGTTCCTGAGTTTGTGGGTGGTAAGCCTCCCTCTGGTGCCTTGGCCCCAGGGTTTAGAGACCAAGGAGTTAAGTGATGTGCTGGCTTCCTCCATCACCCTTCAGGCGAAAAGCAGGCTGGTGGTGTCAGCCTTTCACGCTGGGGCTTTAAGTGCTTTTGCCCCAAGGTAGAAGCTATGGGTGACTGTTGAGAAGCTGTGGTTCTGAAAATGACCTCTGGCCTCAGGGAAACAGATGCGGACCTCAGGCTGGGGGTGTGGTCAGCAGAAGTCCTGTCCACAGGGCGGGTTAAGGTTTGGTCATTTTGTCCGGAGAGGGGACAGTAGAACAAACGTGTTTTGATTTCTTGGCTGGGACCTTTGTCAGGAATGCTACAGGTTAGGTCACTGGGGAGTGAACTTGATTGTACAGAGCCAGAAAGTCAAATGTGAGCCGAAGGGAACGTGAACCATGGGAGGGAAGAAGTGACCTGTGAGAATGTGTGTGTGTGTGTGTGTGTGTGTGTGTGTGTGTGTGTGTGTTTGTGCTTCCTCGTGTGTGCCCGTGTGAGTGTGCATTTGCACGTGTGAGGGTACGTATGTGTGCCTGTGTGAGGGTACACGGTGTGTGCCTGTGTGAGGGTATGTGTGTGTGCCCGTGTGAGGATATATGGTGTGTGCATGTAGAGACTCGTGGTTGATGCTGGGCGTCTTGGTTAATCTCCCGCTTCTTTGCCGAGGCAAGGCCTCTCAGATAACTCCAGAGCTCACCAATACCGCTAGTCTGGATAGTCACCTTGCTCCAGGTTCCCATCTCCACTTGCACACTATAATCACAAGCAGGCTGGTATACCACCTGGCATTCTTGTGGATTCTGGGGGATCCACACTATGTCATCACACCTTGGCAAGTACTTTCACCACTTATCGGGGATTATGGGGGTCCAGCCTCTTGATAGTCCCCCCCCAGGGTCCGGGAAGAATCTACAACCAGCTGATAATTAATCTTTGAGGATAAGAAATGAATCTATGTACACGGAATTCCTTAGTCCATACACTTTATTATTCCGTCAGTTCTCTCTCTAAGCTTATACTCTGCTCTCATGTCTAGCTTCTTTCTTGCCCGATTTCTCTCTACACTTATCTGCTGTCTCCTCCAGGTTCTATCTTAATTCTCTCATCTTAGTTCTGCCCCTTCTAGGTTCTCATCCATCTTATTCTTTCCCATATCAGCTCCTCTCCCATCTCCTCCTCTCTCATCTTGTTCTTCCTCATCTTGTTCTTCCCCAACTGGCTCTTCCTCATCTTCCATCTTGTTCCTTCAGTACTCTCTTCTAGCCCTTCAACCTAGTTCTTCCCCATCTCAGTTTGTTCCTTTCAAGTTCTTACCCATCTAGTTCTTCCATTCTCTTTTCTCTTCTCCGTCCTCCAGTGCCCTGGAAGTCCCGGTATATACACACTTACAAGCAGTAATCCCTTGGCAGTGCAAAGCCAGGCTTCCAGGGTCAAATGGAGGGGTGATAAGAATCACATAGAGGGGCGGTAATAGTTAATTATCATTGCAACCCCAAAGGGAAGTGACCAATGGGGAAATGAATTAACTAAAGGCTAAATTTGGGTAATATCTAAGAAGAGGGATCTTATGTGCTCAACTATAACCTCAAATGTGATTGGTAGAAAATGTTAAGAATCTGTAAGTTGCTAGGGCAATGGGAGAAAATAAAACTGTCTTCTTTTTTCCTGTGGCTCCTATCTGTCCAAGCTATCTGCCGTTTTTTTTTTTTTTTTTTTTTTCTGCAGGGTGGGGGAAAGTGTGCTCGGTCTCTAGGCAACCTGTGTACAGCTAGATGCCTCTGGTGATAGTTAAAGGGAGATCTGGAACTAGAGGAAAGATTTGGGAAAGGAGGAAGTTAAGCTTAATTGGCACATCCGCCAGGCCTTCTCAAACAGGTAGTCTGGACACTTAAGTCTGTTCTTAGAGTACAGAGGTATCTCTGATAAGGTACTTTCCTCCGCCTGGGGATTGACCTGGCCGGATGCTGCTAATGATGATAATTACAGGGAGGCTTGAACTGGGGTTCTGGCTGTGCATAACTGTCAGCGCACAAGGTTATCTAAATATTCCTTTAGTAGAGGGGAAATGGTGCCCAATAAATGATGGAAAAGCTACAATAGCACACAAGAAACTCTTAGCAGGAAATGGCTGATAATCAAAAGCCAAATATCACCATGGCTCCTTGAGCCTCAGCTTGACCTCTGGAAGGCCCTTGGCTTCTTCTAGGTATTAGCTTTGTCACAATCAGCTGAAATCCTACTTTGTATATTTTTGCAGCTTGTAGCAACCACTTAGCTGCCCTTTTCTTTTGAGACAAGGCCTGGCTATGTAGTTCAGGTGGGTCTTGAATTGGTGATCCTCTGCCCCACCCTCTGGTGTGGCGATATATTGTGTACCCTAATAAAGCTTACCTGGGGATCAGAGGACAGAGCCAGCCACTAAATTAAACATAGAGATCAGGCAGTGGTAGCACACACCTTTAATCCTACCATCTGGATCTCTGTGAGTTCAAGGCCACGCTGGGATATGTGAGATTGATCCAGTCTAGGAGAGAAACAGAGCCAGGCGGTGGTGACACACACCTTTAATCCCAGGAAGTAATATGGCAGGACATAGAAAGGTATATAAGGTGTTAGGAAACAGGACCTCGCTCTCTTGAGGCTGAGGATTTCGTAGAGGTAAGCTAGTAGCTGGCCTGCATCTCTGATCTTTCAGCTTTCACCCCATTATCTGGCTCTGGGTTTTTTATTATAAGACCTTTTAAGATTTCTGTTACCCTCTGGAGTGCATGTACCACAGGCATGCACCACACACATGGCTGCTGGATGCTCCTTACTGCAGTACCCCCAGCCTCCTCTCACACACAGCACTGCAGTGTTCTCACATATCAGGACAGCAACTACACAGCATGCCAATCTTTATCCCTCACAGCCTCCTCACCACACCCACGGCCATCTGCTGCCCCCAGTCAGCTGCATTTTACAGAGGAGGACATATGTCCAGGGACTGTGTATGTAGGGCAAGAGCAGCAGGGCTGGTGTGGGAGGCTCCCCCGAAGGCTGCTGGAGTCTGTTGGGGTCATGTCCTCATCAGACCCTGGCACCCGAGTCAGGTTTTGGTTCAGGAATGCAGAGTTCAAAGAAGCTCCTAGGTAATTCCTGTCCATGCTGAAATTGAGGACCACTGATGTAGAATTCTGCAGGAGCCCTGGGTGTCAGTAAGTCCTTTGACTCTTGATAAGTACATTAAGCAAACTTGGCTTCAGAGCCCTGTGTGATTTGAAGAGGGATCCAAGGCGAGTCTCAGGGCACTTAGCTTCAGAGGATTGGGGCCAGATGGGACCTTGGGGTTATCCTTCAGAGCCCCCACTTTGTGGTAGAAGCTTCAAGAGTTTGAGAAACACTCTGGGCTGCCATATTAGTCATGTCATGTCTTTGCCAAGAATCCATGTCTTGGCCAGTTTTGATGCCCCCCACCCCTTTTCTGCATCTTCCTCTCAGACTGTACGGTCCACACACCCTTCCTCAGGGGTCCCTGGAACCACTTGGAGCCAGGAAGCTGGAACAGGGCTGTGGGAGGAGAAAGGGAAGTGGTAGCCTCCACCCAAGAAGAGAAGGGACTATCAGTTGGGGTGCCATTCTGTGTCTGTCTCTCATTTTCCACAATCGTCTTAGGAAGTACCTATTCTATTAGTGAGAAGCCCAGACACCAAGAGTCCAGTGACCTGGACCACGTCACACCTGGGAGATCAAAACCCAGAAGTGTCCAGTGTGAGCTCAAGTCTGGTCTGTTAGTGAGGCCCATTTCTGGCTTCAGGCATAGGTAGCCTAGGATATAGGACAGACACTACCACCTTAAAGCAGTTTGTGGGTTTTTGTTGTTTGTTTGTTTGTTTTTGCACTATGATGGGTTTGATTTTGCACTATGATGAGCCCACTTCTCAATTACTGGGACAGTTAACAACTTCAGTCTCACTTTGCCTTCATGACACCAGAAGACTTCAAACTGCTTTAAGATCAAAGTGAGTTCAGAATTCGGCCGCAGACACAGGTCAATCCAAAGGGGGGTGTTCTGGCCGCAGAGGCACCTTCCAGCTGTCTCTGAGACCTGTTGTGTTATTTTGCTTCCCAGGCCTTAGCTGTGCGTTGGATTCTCACTGGAAACCCGGAAGATGTGGATCAGTCCCAAAGAGGGGCAGACTCAATGGCTCTAAAGTGTGCCAGGGCATTGGGGTCCTTAAGGCTCCCCGGGCACAGCTGTCTGCAGTATCCTCTGCAACTGTTCCCAGCTGGAATGTCCTCTTTTCAAAGACCTTCAGTTATGGTAGTTTTGGAAAGAAGAGAGAGAGGCTACTGCTATATAATCTTTTAACTGGTAGCATTTGGTGTTAAGTGAAAAGGCACCCAAGGGCCAAATGCTTTATTGTTTGGTGCAAGAAACACAGATATAAGCGCCCAGTGCATGACAAGTAATATACTTTATATTTTCTCACGAGGCTCCCTTAAAAACATGTCGATGCCTGAAGCCTTTCAGGTGGACCTCTATTCAGGTGCAGGGACTTTGCAGTCTTGAGTCACTTTCATCTTTGTACACGAGGTGGCGCCAGAGGACTGCTGCTCTGAGGGTGCTCCGTCAAATCAAGCAACCGAGGGCGTTTCTCCTCGTTGCTCCCCACCTTAGCAGGATCCCAGTAAGGCAAAAACAACTCTCTGTTTTGCTTTTGGGGACAAAAATTATATTTACATTCCTTTTGGGAAGCAGTATCTATTTGAGGTGTGAGAAATGAGCGAATGGACGTCAATTCAAGGTCATCGATGATGAGCGGGAGGGGGCCTGGGCAGTGCGGCAGGGGTGGCTGAGTTCAGGGTGGAGGAGAGGTCAGAGTTTCTCTGCAGATGAGCAGCGAGGTCTTCAGCACCGCAGAGAAGGAGCAGGCAGCGGATGCTAACTTCTGTCTTAACTAAGAGCTATCTGATGGACAGGCAAAGACCAGAGCCTCCTTTAAGGAGCGGAATGAACCACCCACTCAAAGGCTTCAGGGCCTCAGCATGCCTCACCTGGTGATGTTTCTAGAAAGGTGCATTTTGTGGAGGGCTGGAAAGAATCTGTTTCTGCGGACGGATGGCCCAGCCTTAGTTAGGGGTGCCCCTAGATCTGAGGGCCCAGCTTCAACCCGCTCTTGGCTCCTCCGTGCACAGGCAGCTGACAGACTGCAGACCCCCGTGCGGGGCCGACTTAGTCTCACCACACACCACTTCACGCCGGTGGCCTCAGAAACCTGTCATGGCGTTTCCCTCTTTGTCCTCACCCCTGCCTGAGTCCTGCTGATTTCGGTCCTTGGGTTGGTGTGGTTTGTTTCGGCACATTGATCTGGACGAGGCCCTTATCACAGCATTGGAATTTTACTAAAAAAAAAAAAATCAACTAGAGAGGCACATATTGCCTCTTACCTGATTGGAGCTGCCTCGACGGCTGTGTTTGGGATCAGCTTGTTGCTTCAATAGCCTTCAGAATGGCGAGACAACTGAGTTCGACCGCTCTGGTCCCGTGTACCACGGAAGGCTTCTGTGGAAGAAGACCGGCCCCGCTGTCAAAAAACGTTCCTGGGAAGTGAAGGCAATGTCTTTCACTGGGGTCATTTGCTTTATTGCCCCATTCTTCAAACAGTGTTCTGCAGATAGAAGCTACAGCAGCCTGTGGGAGATGCAGGATGTTGGCCCTCCTTGACCCACCAAGACAAAATCCGCATCCATACAACCTATGCACAGGAAAGCTAAAATGTCTGTGCTGCAGGGGTGTGGCTGGCTCCAGGGATGGAGTCACTTTGCTGTGTGGCGTGTGCAGTGCCCGTCGGCATCCAGGTGTCAATCATCCTTGCGCCAAAACTGGTTCTGGCTTGCTTTCTGTTGCTGTGATAAAAACACACTGACCAAAAGCAGCTTGTGGAAGGCAAGGGTTTATTTCATCTCATCCCTCCAGGTCACAGCCTGCCATTGTCGGGGACGTCAGGGCAGGAACCCAAGGCTTGCTTTTCCACAAAGCATTACCTCCGAACAGGGAACTCCCTCACAGCTCAGCAGGTCCAGCAGAAACCAGGGGGCATGCTGCTGGATGGGTCGCTCTCTGGCTCACGCTCTGTGCAACTTTCTTGTACAACTCAGAACGATCTGTCTGGGGATGGTATGGCCCGTGGTGGCCTGGGCCTTCCTACACCAATAATAATCAGTCTGCACAGACATGGCCTCAGGTCATGATCCAGGCAGTACCTCAATCCGTGCTTTCCTCTCAGATGACTGGAAGCTGTGTCAACAGTGAACGAGAACTAGGTCAACAGTGTACCTGTTTATATAGCGTTTACAGCAGATAAAGCTTTAAACAGTAAAGACGATCTGAAGTACACATAACGTGGGTGATTTGCAAATTGTATGCCATTTTATGTGAGGGGCTTGGTGTTTGCAAGGGTGAATGCATGCATTCTGGGCTGGTCATGTGACCATCAGTAATCTCACTCTGTGGGGACACCTGCTTTCAACACATGGAGCCAGCAGGGATCACACTCCAAAGTGGGGAGGGGAGAGTTGTGCTTAGAGGAGTCTCAGTGGTGATTGTAGTTTGTTTCTCCTCTTGGGGGCACGACAGATCCCAAATCCTACCAGTGTATGGGCGAGGCCTCTGGACCATCACTGACCGGGCAGTCTGGCTGCAGATCCCCAGAATGTCTAACACAACATTTGGGGTTTCACTTCCACCAGCCCACAGGGAAGGCCTGTCTGCCCAAAGCCATCGGCTGGAAGGAGACATGTGTGCTTCTTCATGCTCATCCAGTGTCTTCCATGGCCGCCCTCAGATACTCCTCAACCCTTGAGGTCAAGTTTCATGGGAGTCTTGGGGCAGAGAAGATGGTGAGAATATCCGGGGTGGGGCTGGCTTTGTCTTTGTTCTGTCTTAGGTACCCTGGCTTCTGGGAGGGAGGGAGACAAGGATGGAGAGAGGGAGGGAGGCCCTGAACACTCTGAGGAACCAGACAAGCTCACCCTGAACACTGCTGGGCCTCATCTTTACCTGGGCTGTGGTTCCCTCCGCGGGTTCCGACATGCCTATGGCTCACGTACAGTGGCCAGGGGAGCTGTTGGCAGCTGCAGACTTGCCGGCTGGCCAGCTTCATGATAGTGTTTTTGCCTGTTAGCTCACGGTGCAGGATGACAGTGAGCAGGGCTCAGAGGCCCTTCCTTTGCTTGTGTGCATCTTTTTGCTTTGAGAAAGGAGAAGAAAGAGCTGACTCCCTTTTAAGAGACATGAAAACTGTGAAACAAAAGTCAGCGCAGAACTCCAGATCACACGGGGCCTGTCCCCGGCAGCAAGTGGGGCCTTGCTTGTGAATGTGTAACTTACAGGAAGTTCTCAGCAGACCAAAAACAAAAAACCCCAAACTCTTTCATCATGTTCCGTTTCTTAGCCTCCCACTGTTTTATTTCATTCACAGCATCTCTCAAGCCCAAATGGTATTTGTCAAGGGTAATCGGCCAACCCCGGAGGCTGTGTTCAAGGCAGCTTGGGTGGAACATCTCAAAGCAGTTGTCCCTGTTGAAAGAAAACATTACATTCGATCTTTCCTGAAAATGGTTTCTGCAGATACTGTGTGTGTCTGCATCCTTTAGCCTTCTAATCCCTTTCTACCTGGGGTGGGGGCAGGGCTGCAGGAAACAGCACTTCACAGCCGATTTTACAATATGTCTGGAGAACAGGACAGTGAGAAGTCATCTGAAACATGACCGAGGTTTATTTTTATTACCTAGCTAATGAACCTGAACAGGTGTGCAGGCTCTTAGATGCTGAGTGATGAGCTCACACTTCACACGTTTCTACAAGAATATTTGTTCTGGATGAGGTTGTGCGTAAGGATGGTGGCAGCCATTCATGAGATGGTATAATGCCTACATATAGTTTCCCATGCAAGCAATGCACATGTCTGGTGCAGGGCATAATACAGCCAGCCAGGTCGACTCATCTGATGCAACTGAGCCAAATGAGTGCTGGTTAGGGGAGGGTTTTTTATTTTATTTTTTGTCAACTTGAAGCAAGATAGAGTCATTTTGGAAGAGGAAACTTCAATCGAAGAATTGGCTCCATCAGATTGGCCTGTAGGCAAGTTTGTGAGCATTTTCTTGATAAATGATTGATGTGGGAGGGCCCAGCCCACTGGGAGCAGGCCACCCCTGGGCAGGTGGCCTCTAGTTGTGTAAGAAAGGCAGCTAGCTGATCAAGCCAGGGGGAATAAACCAATAATTAGCGTCCCTCCATGGCTTCCACTTCAGTTCCTGATTGAGTTCCTGCCCTGAGACTGTAAGCTGTAAGATGAAATAAACCCTTTCCTCCACACATGGTCACGTTTCTATTATAGTGGTAGCAAGCAGACTAAGACAGTGACTGAGGATATGGGGTGAGTGGAGACTGGGCCTCTGAAACCCGTGGTCACCATGATCCACTGGATAGCATATTTCCTCTGCTCAGGACCAGAGTATGGGTCAAGTCACAAATCTGGAGGTGTAAGTCCACACAAGGCAGTGTAAATGTGCCATCCTCCACACTATGGGCATGTGTGTGAGTGTGTATGTTGTATATGTGCATGTGTGTTTACCTGAAGCTGAAACACAGTCCAGTGACTGAGTATGATAGAGGCCAGCACTTGCCACCTTGCGTCTTTGATAGTATGGAAAATTCTAGACCAGGGTTGGCAAACTATGGTTACTTCTTGTTTTTGTAAATAAAGCCACCCTAATGCAAGCGTATTTTCCTGTGACAGAGTGTGCACAGTATCAGTTTACCCTCTGAACGTTTGAAACTGTACAGTTGTGCAGTGAGAGTTTCCACAGTGTTGGGCCACCATTCTGTCTGCTTCCAAAATGTTTGTCGTCTCCAAGCAGAAGCTCTGCACCACTCACTGCTGGTACCCTGCATTATAATATCTATCTTTGTGATATCACATAAATATAGTTGTTACTGAAGTTTGGGTCATAGTCTGTATCCCAAGAAGCCAGGTTCAAACACTCATGCTTGAGAAGCCAGTTCAAACAGCCAAACTCATAGTAAAAAGCAGAAAAAGGAGAGTCATTCAATGTGGCCACTTTTGGAGGAGGGACAAAGGTCCAATGACCTCCTCCAGTCTGTCTTTGGGGGTCCTGAGGTGAGACTGGAGTTTAAACAGGAGGCCAGGGAGGTGCACAGCTGGGTTTCTGGTCAAGTTCTGCCCGTTGTGGGGCCCATCGTTGTCTGGACTCCAATGTCTCCAGCAAAATGGTTGGGTAAGTTGCCAGCATGTGTGAGTCCTCCCCAAACTGGTGGCTGGCTTCAGCTTTCCTCTTCTAAGTTCCAGTGAGGGATTCTATTTTCTTGGGGTCCATTGTCTCAGTAGTCTGGCAGTCAGTTTGAGGGGTACAAATGCGTCTTTAGAATATGTTCATTGCTGTGTCTGTTACCTAATTTGTCCCTTCCTGAAGACTTCTTTGACTATTTCCTAGCGGATGATTGTAAGGTTCACTGAGATGGCAGAATTTCACTAAGGCCGAGTAATATCCTAATTCATGGGCACACACAATATTTGTTCATCAGCCGGTAGATGCTGGGGTGGCTTCTCCTCTCGGCCGTTGTAACAACACTGTAGCAAACATGGGCACACTAGTATCTGAGTCCTTGTAAATTGCTCCGTGTGTCCCCAGGATGATGGAAGGTGGTGTCTGCCTGTTTTTCTGTTGCTTCATCTTGGCAATAGTTGACTAGTTGAGGCAGAGATAGGGTGGTTCACAAAGGGGGGGACATTTTCCTCTGGCCCTTTACAGGGAAAGCTTGCTGGTCTCTACTAGACTTAGTATGCTAGCTATGAATCCTCTTGTATGGCTTCCTTGGAGATTTCTTCTTTTGGTCCCTGAGTTTGAGCCAGGCCTTGTTTTTTGCTACCTGTCACTCAGTACCTACCAGATGATCTCACTGGAGAATGCTCCAGCCACAGGCAAACTCTTGGCCCCAGATGTGGATGAAATCCACCAACTCTCTTAAAACCTAGAGCAATTTTTTTTTCCAGCTAACGCACACGGACTTCCCAGTTTAGTTGTGTATACCTTCCAGCTGCCTGAGGTGATGTGGTTGTCTCAGATGATACTTCTGCTGCATGACAGTCATCCAGAGCAGTGGAAATAGGAGCCTCAACTGTGTGTTATGGAAAGGGATCAGAGAAGAAGATAAAGTAGATGGGGGGTCTTTCTCATGTGGAAGGTCACGGAACTGGTTTCAGCTCTGGGATTCTTTTGAGCTGTGGAGGACAGAAAGGAGGTGCCCACAGCAAGGTCAAGGAGTCAACATCGCCCTATCCTTAGAGCTGGGCTTTCTGGAGTGGTTGATTGAGAAATGAAGGATGAGAGAGGAGTGGCCCTATTTCCTGTCTTGGCATCTGTTGTAGTTTGAATGTGAAGGGCCTCTGTCTTAGTCAGGATATCTCTTGCTGTGATGAAACACCATGACCAGAAAGTTGGGGAGGAAAGGGTTTATTTGGCTTATGAGTCCAGATCATAGTCATCACTGAAGGAAGTCAGGACAGGAACTCAAGCAGGGCAGTAACCTGGAGGCAGGAGCTAATGCAGAGGTCATGGAGGGGTGCTGCTTACTGGCTTGCTCCCCATGCTTGCTCAGCCTGCTTTCTTATAGAACCCAGGACCACCAGCCCAGGGATGGCACCCATGATGGTGCCATCCGTCACTAGTTAAGAAAATGCCCTGTAGTCTTGCTTACCTGCAGCCTGATCTTACGGAGGTATTTTCTTAATTAAGGGTCCCTCCTCTCAGATGACCTAGCTTGTGTCAAACTGGCAGAAAACTGTCCAGCACAGTCTCCCAGAGGATCATCTGTTTGAATACTTGTTCCCCCAACTGGTGGCACTGTTTTGGAAAGTTATAGAACCTTTAGGAGTCAGAGCTTCCTCAGAGGAGGTAGGTCACAGGGGTGGTTGCTGTGATTTTGTAAGCATTCCCTGACTTCTTGTCTGCCCTCTGCTTCTTGACTCAGGTCCAGTGTGATCGGTGCTCACACTCCAGTGTGATCAGAGCTGGCACTGCAGTGTGAACAGTGCTCGCACTCCAGTGTGATCAAGAGCTGGCACTTCAGTGTGATCAGAGCTCTCACTCCAGTGTGATCAGAGCTGGCACTTCAGTGTGATCAGTGCTCACACTCCCCCAGCCATGCCTTCCCCACCACGAAGGGCTGCATCCTGTTAAACAGGAAGCCAGGATGAACGCTCCCTGCCCACCATTGCTTCTTGTCAGGTGGCTGCTCACCACAAGAAGAAGGAAACTGATACAGCCCCATCTCAAGCACATCAACTTTCAAAATGTGTTTCCTCAAACATTATCTTACAAAAATCACAATCCAGATGGGAAGGAAGGGTGTGAAGGAACGTGTGAGGAGCAGAGATTTTTATTATTTTACACTTCCTCCTCAAAGTTCTTTCTCTGCTGCCTTCTAGTCATTTCAATTTTGTGGAGCTTGACACCAGAGCTACTTGGGGATAGATGTATATTTGAGTCTCATTAAAACATGTCAAATTTGTGTTGCCCCCACTGTATAATTTGCCAAATTTATACAAAGAGAAAAGGAAAGAGATGATTTGTCTCATTATGTTGGACAAATACAAAACCCATATATGACAAAAGGCATAGAGGTGTGAAATGGGAGCCATGCTGTATGGATTCTGGAGTCGCATAGACAAGATGAACTGTGCTCATGGGCTGGGTCTAGCCTGATGCCTTTCCTTGTGAATGAAGTTGATGGGACACAGCCACACTTACTCACTTGTACATTGTTAGCTTATTTTCACAAAGGCAGCTATGAGTGTTCATACAGAGATCACGTGGCTTGTCACACACCCGGCTAAGGAGTGAATATTTTTACAAAACACATTTTGATGAAAAGAAATAAAAAAGAATTAACCCCCACTCAAAAGAAACCCAGAAAAAATTTGATGGTTCTAATTAAAATATTAAGATGAAGCCTGGCTTGGTGTTATAAGCTTGTAATCTCAGTTATTTAGAACACTGAGGCAGAAAGATCACAAGTTCAAGGCCTGCCTGGGGTATAGACTGTGTGTTCCAGGCCAGCCTGGGCAACTGATGAGACCTTGTTTCAAATATAAAAAGTACAAAGTGCTGGGATATAGCTTTTGATAGAGCATTTTCCTAGCATGATCATGGCCCTAGGTTCAGGCCTTAGTGCCCTTAAAAAAGAGAGATGGCGGCTAAAAGTAGACTGTAAACTATGGATACAATCTAAACGGTAACATCGACACAATGTAAACATGATCTTGTGTAACATTAGATTGTATTTGGGTCCCCCAACACCACCATACCACTTAAAAACATTGCTGGGATCCTTCTAGGTGACAGTGAGAGCTAACTGGTAAACCCGCCCGAAGTGAGTGGTAGTAACTAGATGGCCCACAGTGTTCAGCTTTACTGCACCCTTCCCTAGGAATCTGTTGATGTCCTAATGTTTGAGATCATATCCCGTATCTCTCTTTGCTCCCCAAACACTGGTACACTTTAATCTGTCCCTAAAATGTTAATAAATACTGACTAATGGATGTTTCCCACAGTTGCAATGTTTTTGAAAGGCAATCAGTGATACATAATAATGAAGTCATTCATCAATTATGAAAGGCCCCTGCACACCAACCCTGTGAATTCTCATCACAGATTCCATGATTATAAACTAATGCACTGCCTTTTCCACACTCACATATTTTGACCACAGACAAAAAGTTCAAGATCTTATGTCATCTTTAAGTCACCGTTGAACAGGAAGGGCTTTGGATTTTGTAGAACACCCAGGAGTCATAGAAATACTTTACTCAGCAACTACAAACAAGGTTTATTGATTTGTCTCTCCCTCTCTATCTCTCTCTGTCTCTGTCTCTGTTTTTATCTCTTTGTCTCTCTCCCTCTCTCTGTCTTTGTTTTTCTCTATATGTCTGTGTACATGTGTTACCTTATGGCATCTGACAAATCCGTTTTCCCCATACTTTTGCCCTGAAAGAACTCTCTCCTTAAACGTGCCTTTCTATCTGACTTGAGTCTTTGGGCCCACAGGATCTCTCCTTACATCCTCTGCTTCCAAGGGGTCACATGCTCTTCCTTTTCCCTCCCTACAGGTTTCTGTTAAGCTCCACCCTCTTCCTATGTTCCTGGAGGGCACCCTTCCAGGCTTATTCTTAGTCCCATCTTTTCCTTGGGTTCTCCTGCCCACCCCACCTCCCTATTCTCAGTCTTTATTTCATAAAAACTACAGAGTTGGAAGGAAGTTCAGATGCATGTGGGTAGTGGCGAGGCAGAGGGAGCACTCAGTCCCCTGGTCTGCTCATGGGGTCAGATGAGCCTACATCACTAAGATTTTTATTTTATTTATTTTTTTTTTTACGTCGTTGGGCTGGGGAGATGGTTCAGTCAGTAGAGTGCTTGCTTCACAGGCAGGAGGACCGAGTTTTGGATATCCAGCACCCATGTAAATGGCCCAGAAGGGCCGTGCATATCTGTAATCCCATGTGTGGAGGCCGAATGGGAGGAGCTCTGGGACTCCCTGGATACCCATCCTAGTAGCCGGTGAGCTCCAGGTTCAGTGAGACATCTTGTCATAAAAATAAGGTGGGGGTGTTGGAAGAAGACACTGACATCAACCTCTGACCTCCATGTGGAGGTGCTCATGTACCCCCATACACGGGCATGTGCATAAACATTACCACACAAATACACAGTGGAAACAGTTTCCACTCTGCTGGTAAC
>CABHPR010143820.1:36075-47109 GCA_902168415.1 Peromyscus melanophrys | reverse complement strand
CCCTCCCTTCCTTTCCTCCCTCCCTCCCTTCCTTTCCTCCCTCCCTCTCTTCCTTTCCTCCCTCCTTCTCTTCCTTTCCTCCCTCCCTCCCTTCTTTTCTCCCTCCCTCCCTTCTTTTCTCCCTCCCTCCCTTTTTTTCTCCCTCCCTCCTTCTCTTTTCTCCTTTTATTTGAGAGAAGGTCTCACTATGTTGCCTAGGATGGTCTTGGGCTCCAGCTTTCCTCCTACCTCAGCCTCCTGAGGGCTTAGGACTATAGGCATACCTCATGATGTCTGACTGCAGAGCAACCTCAGGGAAGGGAATTTCCCAGGGTGGTGCCATGAGGATCCATTATAAAATCTTCCTACCTTTCACCAAGAGGGAAGAGAAACAGTTTTTTGGGGGGGATAATGAAACATGGAACATCTCCATCATTAAACACCCAAGTTAATAATAGGGTCACCAGTCAAAATGGGGGTAGTAGAGGCCAGGTGATAAATGGAATTCTGGCCTGAGTCCATCCCCCTGGAGCTCATGGATTTCCCCCCGAAACACATACACCTTCCCAGTTACCACATGTACAGCTGAATTAAACACGTCCTTTCTTGAGTCCTACACTGCTTCCCCTACTCATGAAGTGAGGAGAGGAATGGTATAAAAGACCAAGTCAAAGCTAAAACATTTTCTCCCAATTGAAACAGTATGCTAGAAGAAATGAGCACCATATTTCCTGGTAATGTCAGCTACCCATGCTGCCCTTCGAGGTCTGAAAGCTTCAAGGTAATGAGTGTTTGTCGTGTTCCCATTTAACTCTTCCTGTTTTACCTGAACAGAAAAATAGTAGCGTCTTGGAGAATGACACTTCATCATTAACTCATCACGCAAGTCCACATTCAGCAGCTGTTGCAGAGGTAGCCCATTAATAAGCAAATCAACGTCATTTTGGCAGCTGATAGCTGCTATCCATACGTTAGCCATTGTCCTTCATTTTCAATAGCCGTAAGTCACCCTTTCACCTGCAACATAGGCATACTCAGATCTCGCCGTCTCACCTCAGAACCATGCCAGCCTTCCCTTTTCTGTAAGAGTCTGCCACAGCAGCCTTGTTTGGTTCGTCCTGATGGATAGATACCACATTGATGGGATGCCACGAGGAGGAGGTAGCAGATACCACAGCTTCTTTGGCAAAGGAAAATGTATGCCAGAAGTAGGAGGGAAAATAAATAGTAAGTTCAAGGGTCATGGCGTTAGGAAAGTTTATGGTAAGTCCATTGACCTGTAGAAGGCCGACATTCCTTCCAGAGTAAGAAAATTGCTGCTGTCTACCACCCGTCACTATTAAAGAATCACCAGATGGCTGTCACCTTGCTGGCTTTTGTAACAGCACACACATTTGAGGGTGTTGCTCTTTCTCGTTTATTAAGCAGGCCATCAGCTTGCCTGGTCTGAATGGGGTCAAAGGCAAGAAGAGGATTCGCAATGACCACGAACTGCAGTGCAAGTTACTCTATTATTTAAGATTAACCGGTGCTGGAAGTGTTTGACAGAGTAGTTCTGGGGGTGACCTCTGAATCCAGGTGCAGTCCTTTAGGGTTTTAGGTAAAAGCCACGACCTAGTCCCCAAATTGCTAAGAAAGAGATCCAAGATGATGCTTGGGCTTTGCTGTGTGCATTTGGGTATCTGACTCCAGAACATGGAATGACTCTGCAAACTGAGCTGCTCATCCTGGGCCAGGTGTTATCTGACCCACCATCTCCTAAGCCAGAGAGGGCACAGCAGTGTTCCCTCATCAAGTAGGAGGCTGTGAAGGCACAGGCACCTGGCCTGAGCTGCCCTGAGATACCGCTGTGCCTGCCCTTGCTGCACACTGCGTGTTCTTCATGTCACACATTCCACCTCACAACAGCTCCAGTCAGGACTTTTGAATACTGGCTGATGGGTTGCACACCTCTAATACATGTCCTGAAATGCTAAACCATACAGATTACATCATCTCAGCTCCCTCTGTGGCTTCAGTGTGGCCCTCAAATTCACAAGTTGGTTGAAATTTAAGTCACAAAGTCATATGTTAATGGTATTTGGAGGTGGGATCTTTGGGCCAGAGGGATTTGCCCCTCATGGTATGGACCAAGAGTGGCTTTGTTAGATAAGTGAACTCTCTGGCTAGCTTGCTGTATTATGTGATACCTTGCATCAAGTCTTAACCCTGTAGGAAGACCCTCTCCATATGCCAAGCAATCTTCCAAGACCATAATCTCATTAATCTTTTTCTTTGTGAAATACCCATGGTGTGGGATTTTTGTAATAGCCACAGAAAGTGGAAAAAGACAGTGAGCTCTCTAGCCAACTGGCCTCCAGATGATTTCAGTCAACGGGTCATGAACAGGTAACCTAAGATTCCAGAGTGAGAAGGAGTCTTCCGTGCCCTCTCTCTACTCCGGATTGTCTCTCCAACCCAGTCCCCTCCCTCAAAAACATAGCCTCTGCTGGCGAAGCTGCTTCTTCCTTCTAAATCTCACTGAGCTCCTTTCCCTTCCTGCTCCTGCACTTCCAGGAGAACAGCACCCAACTCTCATTCATTTCCCTGAACCTCAGTTCTCCCTGTTTGCTCCTTACCCCCTGTCTCCATTTCTACATACCACCCTTTCGCTAAAGCTTCTGCATGCAAGCCATGTGGGGCAAATTCTGATTTATGCTGGGCCTTCTTGAGAAACTGAAAAAAAAATTACACTTGGCTTACAAATGATTTTATGTAACTTGCAAACACCAGTTGGAAAGAGACTGTGGCAGCATTATAGCTGAGCTTGTAAGTGGCCCCCAAAGAGATGCCTTGGTGAATAAGAGTGTGAAGACTTGAATTTGAATACCCAACACTCATATAAGAAGCCAGGTATGCAACATGTACACATGTAACTCACACTCACACTCACACTCACACTCACACTCACACACACACACACTCACACACACACACACACACTCACACACACACACACACACACACACTCACACACTCACTCACTCACAAAAAAATGGTCCCAAAAGATGTGTGGAAAATTTTCTGGGAGAGGCCATTATGCTCTCCATCTGCTTGGTGACTTTTCCTAAAGGAAAAATGACCAGAATTACAAATTTGGTGATTGTTTGGCCCAATTCTGAAGGACTAGGAAAGACTAACATTGAAGGCTGGTGACAAGGAGGCCTGAGAAGTTCTGAATGTGACTCATTTTGTTTTCCATGTGGATGGTCACTGTACAGAGGCTTTTAGCAAATGACACGTTATCCATCCATTGCTTTCTCTAGACAGCTCATGTTTGCTCTGTGGCTCATAAAGTGGGCAAGAGATGAATTGTATGGTGGACTGGACTACAGCCCCTGGAGCCTATAGATGTCACCCTTCTTGAAAAAAAAGTATTGTAGTTGTGATTAAGAATCTTAAGATGGGGCTGGAGCGATGGCTCAGCTGTTAAGAGCAGTCAGTTGCTGCTCTTACAGGGGACCTGGGTTCTATTCCCAGCACCCACATGTCAGTTCACTTTAACTCCAGGTCCAGGGGATCCCATGTCCTGTCCTGACTTCCACTGACACCAGGCAAACATGTGGTGCACATACACACATATAGGCAAAACACCTATACACAATTAAAAAATAATCTTAAGATGAGGAGAGAACTCTGAATTATTAATTGGGTCCTGAATGCTTCTGCAAATATTCTTAAGAGAGGAATTTTTCCTGTGCAGAGAGAAGGTGAGGGAGATGAAGGCAGGCTTGGAGGGATGCAGCCCGGGGATGCTGGCCCTCATCAGCAACTAGAAGAGGCAAGGAAAGGATTCCCTCGCTTTTTTTAAAACATAATTTTTCCTTGAGTCTTTGGGAATTTCACATTGTGCACTCCAATCCCATTCATTTCCCAGTCCCTCCGTATCTGCCCTTCACTCTTGTAGCATCCCCCAAAAGAAAACTGAAAAAGAAATAATAAAAATAAAATAGAAATAATAAATAAAAAAGAAAGCATGATTAAGAATATTAATTGAAAAGAAACAAAACAAAAACAAAGAAAAACCACTTCACGCCTCCATCTTTCCCGCCTCTCTATCACCTCTTCATTCATCTTGGTGGCGTTTATCATGCAGTGTACCCTTTTGTCCAAACAGCTTTACTAGCAAATGTTCACTGTGTAGTGTGTTGTTGGTCAGGTTCAAGGCCTCTGGCTTCTGGCACATCAGCAATACTGGACCCTCACCGAAACTCCTCTGGGGTATGCTGCTGTTGGCCCAGTCATGGAGGTCCTGCGGCTATGGTTTCACAGGACCAGTCCCTTCATGAGCTCCAGCAGGTCATGGATGGGGCACATGCTGGGGAGTGCCAACTCAAAGCCAGTGTATCTGGGTGGCAGCTGTGCTGGTCAGCTCATCCTCAGGTGAAGGGTGGAGCAGGTGTCCCACACCCTGGTGTGGGGTGGGGCCAGCTTTCCCAAGTGCTGGGGGTCAGTTGTCTTTGGGGCTAGCTCGTCTGGTCTGATGTCCTAGGTCTGGCTTGGGGCAGGAAGAATTCTCTTTTAGAGCCTCCAGAGAGAGTACTCTTGCCTACACCTTTACATCAGATTTCTAGGCTCCAAATATGAAAGAGAATAAAGTTTGGAGGTCATTTACTACAGGAACATAAGGAGAGTGAACAAGGGCTCAAATAGTGTGGACTTTTCAGCAAGGTTGATCTGGTGGGCATCTCTGTGGAGTGGCCAGCCTACCACAGCTGGTCCTGATGTGGGACTGTCCTTGGGCTAGACAGCCACTTGATAACTTCCAGTGCAGAGAGCACAGTAGTCCATTGTAATTGGGATAACCCATTGTGAACTCAATGGTTTGCCAGTAGTAGCATTAGTGTGTGAACTTCAGAGCATTGCTTCGTATTCGGAAACTTATTTTATAATAAAAGAAATGAGGTACTCTCCCTCAAGGCACCTAGTCATCTTTCTGTAGGCCACAGTATGCAACTACTGTGACCCATTTGTGATAGCTTTGTATATTTCCTTTAGCTTATGTCGATATTGATACACACGAACCAAAATAAAAGCACGACCTCTCTTTTTCCCTTACTATCTGATAGAAGGTGTATTATTGGTGGCGAAATTTGAAATCTAAGCTTTAATAAAGACATCAAAGTGGAGTTACACATGCTCTAGAAGTGAATAATCGCACTAGCTGGATCTACAGAATGATTCGGGGCCTTTAAATAATTACCAATTGTAGGAAAAGGTGAGCATAGTTTTTGTTACCAGGGATGTCCAAACCCTTGACTTCTGTGGGCCACACGGGGAAAAAAACAAATCATCTTAGGCTATACATTAAATGCAGAAACACAAAACCTGGAGAGCAAAGTAGTCTATTTATACTTTCCACATAGCTGATGCCACAGATAAGCACAGATGTCTCATAACCATCCTAATTATACAGGACCCACTCAGAGTCTTGAGTTGTTTCTAATGAAGAGAATGAGCTTAGTAAGTAATAAAGTTTTCTTTTCTTTCTTTTTTTTTTTTTTTGCTATTTTTATTATAAAAAACAAAAAAAAAAGACAACATAAAACTAGTAGGATGTTTGACATTGTATTTGAGAAATTAATATAGTGGTTCTCAACCTTCCTAATGCCCTTTAATACAGTTCCTTATGTTTTGGTGATCCACCCCCACCACCATAAAATTATATTGTTGTTACTTCTTAACTGTAATTTTGTTACCATTATGAATCATGATGTAAATATGTGTGGTTTCCAATGGTCTTAGGCAGCCCCTGTAAATGGGTCATTAACCCCCCAAAGGGTTGAGACCCACAGGCTGAGAACTGCTGAACTAATACATTAGTGTTTGGTTCAATGGAAGTAGTTGCGCCTCTCATGGTGCTGATCTGGGCTTGATTCTGATTCTGCTCTCAGCCTTCCTCTTGAGAACAGCTGCTCACAAACAGACGCTGTCACAGAGTGCTGACATGAGAAGGGCCAAATTGTAAGCGAAGGAAGGGAAGGGCATTTGTCCCTGGGAAGGCAGGACCTATAAAATCTAGTAAAAAGACACAATAACGTTGGTCTTTAAGTCAAATGCCAGATTGAAACTCTAGGCATTCCGTCTGAAAATTGGCAAGGAATATATTTGTGTCAACTGAAAATGGTGTTGCAAATGCAACAAAATACTGATTATTTTCCAAGAAATCTTAAAATCTGTTTTCTAATCTTTGTGTGTAATTGAAACTTCAGTTACATACTTTTCATTGTTCATAGGACTGTGTTTAGTCAACCTGTCAAAATCAGTGGCCTTAATTTGAGCTTGTCATAATTTTAGTTTCATTCACTTGAACTGTATTACTAACTTGGTTTTCACCTTAAAGAGACATTTATCTCATTTAAACATTTAATTCACTAAAAGGGCTAAATCTGTAAGTCAGTTCTTATTGTCAACTTCTGATGTAAATATTGTTTTTGATACCATAAAGGACTTGATAATGTGTTACAAATAATAAAATCTCAACATCTGGCCTCGGTGACTCAGTCCCCTCTCTTCTGATAATAAATGATGTGCCACATCAGTGTCAACATTTTTGAGGAATTTCTGGAATTGATAGTGGTTTAATCTCCTGGCCTTTATGAGATTCACAGTCTTGATAACAGTTTGCATATTGTTACTCCTTTTTATACTTTTGCACGTACATTTTCCTGAAACATTGTACACAATGATACTTCCTTAGACATGAGCTTGGGGCAGCATCTGCATCCACTCCTGTCAAATTTATAGTAAGTTCCTCTCTCTTCATCAGTGGGTACCACCAGTAACTCTACCAGCTATGTTGACAACAGACAAAATTAATTTGCTGTAATATACTTTTTACTCACTGTTTCATATAAATCTCTAGCTGTGTCTCTTAATGGCACCAAATAAGCCATTTATTAAGTATGATTCTACTCATCCTTATTGCCTCTAAGTGGACAGTTGTGGGGATGGGGAATAGAACTATCAGTAAAATGCTTGCCATACGAGCAATGAAGACTCAAGTTCAACTGAGCATGCATGTAAAAACCTGTGTGTGGTGGCATGTTTCTATAACTCTAGCACTGGAGGTGAGGGTAGGGGTGGAAGGTTGGGGGTCGGGATTGGGGGTTGAGAGTGGAGGCAGGAGTTGGGACATAGGCCAATGCCTGGAGCTTTCTGGCCAGCAGCCTAGTCTAGTTGGAGAGCTTCATGGTCAAGTGAAAGATCCTGTGTCAAAATCCAGGTAGATGGCTCCTGAGAAACAACACCTGAGGGTGACCTTTGGCTTCCACAGCACACATGTACAGGCATACTCGCACACACATGCACACTTACACACATGAACCTCCCTCACATACTCTAACCCCACACGCACAGTGGCAAGCTAGTCACATCTGTAACATCAGCACTGCCACACGTTGCCAAAGCATGAAAGTAAAATTAGTGGCTCTACTCTTTAAATTCCTTTGGAGAGATTCTTCCAGTTTCTTTCGTTCCTCTGGCTAGTTGGAGACAAGTTGATTTTAGAAGAATTCTCCCTTTATTTTCCAGAGCATATTGCATCTGCCATGCTCTCTGTACATTGGTTAGTAAACTCATCATCAGAAAATGGTTTTGGTTACTCTTGCCATTAAATATATTATGATTATTACAATACAACAACAGAACTTTTATGAGCTTTTAAAAAACAATTTTTATGAGCAGACAGATTTTTTTTTTCTATTCTGCTGCTTGATTCTCCTGGCACAGTCCCTGATACAAACCAAATTTGGCGGCATGTTTTTGTATGCCCTTTCAGATAACAGCCTTTGAAAACTTCCACAAATTAAGCAGAATGTCTTACAGTTTACCTTGATCATTGGTCCACTGAATAATCTTCCTTCATGTGTAACTTTTCTTTCTTGGGCTTCTGCTTTCTTTTAAGACATTATAGAAGCCACGATGCAGTAAAAAAAAAAAAAAAGAACAAGATATAAAGAATGATTGTAATGTTTAAAAATATTTTTAACTCTGTGTATGTGTGTCTGTGTCTGAGTGTGGGTACATGTGCGCACCTTCAGAGGTCAGAAGAGGGTGTCAGATCCCCTGGAACGCTGTGAGCTGCCTGATATGGGTGCTAGGAACTAAAGTTGGATTCTCTGTAGAGCAGTACCCGCTCTTAACTGCTGGATCATCTCTCCAGCCCAAGGACTATTTTTTCTTCTACTGTGATAATTGATTGACAGGAGTGTAGAAAACAAGGTTTGGGCTCTTTCACATCTGGCTGCTGATGCAGCATGAAGTGGAAGGTGGCTTGTAAAGTCTGCAGACAGTGACTGAAATGCACTGAGATGTCAAAGCGCCCTTAATAACCAAATGCGAATACTCATGTCTTCCCATTGTTTTCATTAAACGCCTACTGTTGGCTATGGTGGGCTAAAACACTGTTGGTGAGCTCT
Organism: Peromyscus melanophrys; assembly: GCA_902168415.1. Classification (NCBI taxonomy): domain Eukaryota; kingdom Metazoa; phylum Chordata; class Mammalia; order Rodentia; family Cricetidae; genus Peromyscus; species Peromyscus melanophrys. Next base: position 38,671 of record CABHPR010143820.1, on the reverse strand, counting down.
GTTTTACCTACTGAAGCACCACAAACACGTGTGACATCTATTGGTACCAGTTCTACAGTGCACTTGGAAAAAAAATGATAGAAGCTGCACACCACTGTAAAACTGAAGCCATGTGAACATATAGTGAGAACATACATGTTTCCTTTGTGTAACGTTTGTGGTGTGAGTTGTTCTCCACAAAGTTCATGTGTACGAACCACACAATTAAGTCATACATCATAGCACAAAACTCATGTTTAAAATAGTCTTTTGATTTTGTGCTGGGTGGGCCCCACTGGTGGATATCCTGGACTGCATGTGGGCGGTGGGCCGAGAGTTGGACACACCCGGTTTATGTGAGAGTCAGCCATACCATGCAAATTTGAACAGCATGTGTTGATTTTGCTCTGGTTTTTGGAAGATAAACCCCAGGAGAAGACTGCGGATGGTAGGTAGACTGTGTGGGATATTGTTTATTGACTCTGGCATCCCTTCCTGCTCTCTCCTTACACTCTTGTTAATTCATCTGTGGAAGGGTAGTGTTCAACTAATCACATTTCCAGGAGTACTTGAGGCCAGAGTGCTGGGTGTTCAATATTCTTCATCTTCTGTCAGTAAAAGACGAAGGAGTGAGCTTTTTGGAGGGAAAGGGAAACATGACATCTCAGGCAGACTTCACAGGATTGAGGCTGGGTCTCATGTTTCGTCACACTTCATCTGCTCCTTTAATGCTTTGACAGCACCAGGACCAGCAATCGCCTGCAGTACTTCCTGACCTCTAGGCTCAGCCAGTGGGCAACATCACTGTGGACAAAAAAGCAGATTGAGGGGTGCTTGACTTCTGCTCCTCCAGTCTAACGCCTTTAGGCACACAGTTTCCTCTGTTAAATGTTTTCTGCTTAAAAACTCTAGTATCTGTTCCTTGTACTGAATGTTGAACACAATAGGTGGATACAGAAACCCAGTAAGCACTTAAATTGTGTGCAATATAATGTAAATTTATGCCACTCTCAGACTGTTACAGCTATGAAAAATTGAATGGTTATGGTATTTGAAAATGAACATTCTTGTCTTTTAGTTTTATTTTTGTGTTTGTGTATGCTATGTGAATGTATGCTATGTTTGTGTACAAATGTACGTGTGTGCTTGCAGGTGTGCATGCACGTATGTGCACATGTGTGCAGAGACCAGAGGCTTTGGGTGTCTCTTCCCCTGTCGCTCTTCACCTTACCTGTTTATTTTTGTTCTTTTTCCTCTTCTCGAGTGTATGTGTGTTCAAATGTGTGCACATGCACGCAGAAACCTGAAGTTGGTATCAGGAACATTCTTCTATCTTTCTTCCACCTTATTCATGGAGGCACCATCTCTCAATCGAGCCTAGAGTTCATTGATATGGCTAGTCTCATAACCAACATGCTTGGGAGATCTCTGTCTCTGTGTTCCCAGGCTGGAATTCCAGGCAAGCCTCCCAGCGCACCCGGACATTTTATGAGTTCCGGGGATCTGAACTCTGGTCCTCTTGCTTGTACTGACAAGCACTTCAGCTGAGCAGTCATCTCCCCAGCCCCAGCTCCCGCTTGTGTTCTTTGAGACAAGGTCTCTCTCTGATTCGGCTAGGCTGGCTGTCCAGTGACCTCCAGAATCTGCCTGTCTCTGCCTTCCTGGTGATGGGATTACAAATAGGCATTGCCAGGCTTGGCTTTTTACAAGGTTTCTAGGGACCCACACTCAGGCTTGCACAGAAAATACTAAGTCATCATCCCAGCTTCATGGACTTTCTATCTGTCTATTTTTCATAATATTTTTTAATTATAATATAATCACATAATTTCACCCTTCCTTTTCCTCCCTCCAACCTTTTCCAAATCCTCTCCCTCCAGCCTCTCCCATGTCTACCCCATGACTCCTTCTGATTCACCGCCTCTTTTTCTTTGATTATTATTGTTACATACGTGTGCGTGTGTACACATAAATATATAAATACAACCCCATTTTCATTTGTTTTGTGTGAATGTGTGCTTGGGTGTGTGCCATGATGCATGAGTGGAGGTCAGAGGAAGCCCTGTGGGAGTTGGTCCCCTCCTTCTACTATGTGTGTCCCAAGGATTAAACTCAGGCCATCAGACTCAGTGGGACAGACCTTTACCTACTGAGCCATCTTGCTTGCCCTCCTCGCATAGTCTGTCTTTCTTTCTTCCTTTCTTTCTTTCTTTCTTTCTTTTTTGAAACAGTGACTACTTATATAGCTCTGACTGGCCTGGACTTCATTTATGTAGACCATGCTGGCCTCGAGCTCACATCAATCTGCCAGTCTCTGCCTCTGCTAGGTTTAAAGGTGTGCACCACCACACCTGGACTTTCTTTTCTTTCTTTTTTAAAAGCTTTAAAATTTTTTTGATGTAGGATCTCACTAATTTCCCCACGCTGGTCTTGAACTCCTGCTTGCAATCATCTGACCTCAGCTTTCTTAGTAGCTGGGATTAGAGGCCTGTAACAACCAGATTTGATTATCTTTAACATGTTTTTTTTCATATGTGGTTATGTGTTCCTTCATGTGTGTCAACATACGTGTGTGTGTGTGTGTGTGTGTGTGTGTGTGTGTGTGTGTGTGTGTGTG
>CABHPR010143820.1:16056-36065 GCA_902168415.1 Peromyscus melanophrys | reverse complement strand
GTGTGTGTGTGTGTGTGTGTGTGTGTGTGTGTGTGTGTGTGTGTGTGATGTATATACAGGCAGGTGTTGAGGCCTGAAATTGATGTCAGGAGTCTTTCTTGATTCCTCTCCAGTATGAGGCATGGTCCTGCACTGAACCTAGAGCTCCCCATTCTAACTAGTTTGCGGTCCAGTTTGCTATGGGAATCTCCTGTCTCTGTTTCCCCAGAGCTGGGATTACAGGTAGCCTCTGCAAATGCTGGATTCTATGTGGTTTCTGAGACTCTCAACTTTAGTCCTTCTCTCACATACCAAATGCTTTACTGCCCAGCCCAGGTTTTTTCCCTAACGTTTTTAATTGGAGAATTTTTCAAACATTGTCCTGTTCCCTTAGCTGCCTTTGTTTCCTCTGGAGTCAGATAGCTGGTGTGTGTGTTTTGTTCTTTCTATCTTAGAGCTGTGTAACTCATGCCTGATGTTCATGTTTGAGTATGACTCAAGCCAAAGACTGTCATCATACAGGGTGTGCTGACTGCTAAGATGTGCTTCATGTGAGTGGGCAAGGCTGCCACAGTGAGCCCTTCCACGTGCCAGGATGAAGAGACTCCACATCTATATGATATTAGTTACTTTGCCATCACTGTGACAAAACACCATGACCAAGGCAACTTACAGAAGAAAGTCTAACTGGTCTTACAGTTCCAGAGCGTTAGAGCCCACTGTGGGAGAGTGAAGCTGAGAGCTCACATCACGAACTGCAAACACAAAGATGGGAAGAGTGAACCCAAATAGTGCAAGACTTTAAACCCTCAAAGCCCACCTCCAGTGACACGTCTCCAACAAGTCTACACCTCCTAAACCTTCCCAAACAGTGCCACAAACTGGGGACCAAGTATTCAAATGACTAAGACTATTGGGAGACCCCTCTTTGAAACCACCACATATACCAACCCTCACTCTCACCATAATTCTTTTAAAAGAGTTCTGAGAAGTGGAAGTTAATTGATGTAAGGAATTTTATGGCTGAGGGTGGTAACCAGGAAGTGATGGTTGAGTTGTCTCTGTATAAGCTTTCCTAAATTCATATTTTTTTCAGACCAACTTCTCACTTCTGATAGCCCATCAGTCTCTCGTTCGGGAACCATGGAAGAAAACTCTGTTGCTTCTTTCACTACAGCTCTCTTTGAGCCGTTTTTCTAAGGATCTACATTCTCATCAAACGTTATTGAAATGTATCTGTTGTGATTCCTTTGTATTCTTTCCATTAATGTGGGCTTTGACATTTTGCTCATCTCTACTATGTATTTAACAGAGCTATCAGAGGCTAGAAAATCAAGGGTGAGTTTGTCCTGTTATCCGAAATCAGAAAACTTGTTGATATTTCCCAAAATGAAGCTGAAAGCATTTTTTGAATCCAGAGAGACTAAAATCTGAGCTTTGTCCTTTAGGTGTAACTTGAAACAAGTTACTGAATCTTTCTGGGTCTGTTTCTTTATATGTAAAATGTAGCTAATGCTATCTAACTCAACATAAGAGAAACAAGTACAAATGTATATATAGTCTTCAGTTTGTATCTCACTCAGTGTTGTATAGAAACTTCTACTCATCCTCCATTTGCTAAAATAGTTTTTTATTATTTCTTAATTTGTTTAATAAAAGTTCTCAGGAAAGTTGAGTGATTTGCATGTTTATGATTCTTTCCATGGTAATAAAAAGAAAGTGAAATATAGACTATTTTCTAGTAAATTATCTACAACTTGACCTTTAAGCTCATTTCCAAAAAGGGTTATATTACCTAGTTACAGCAAGAAACTAACTACCCATTGCACATTTAAGTTGATATTAAGATATTTTTCCTTGTTTTCTAGTCACAGCTTAAAGTATACTTCTGAAGTAGCTTTGCTGTATTGAGAAAATGATAGAACTTTTCTAGTGAATTGACCTAGTAAAATGATTATTAAAAATTTAAAAGCTAATGTATGCATCATGCATGTTAACTACTCCTTAGAAGATTGCCTGCATTGTTTATATAACATAGCACATGATGACATCAACAAGTAGTGACAGTGGTGCTATGATTTGATTCCTCCTTGGAAAATACACACATGCACATACACACACACATGCACATGCACACACACACACATGCACACGCACACACACACATGCACACGCACACACACACATGCACATGCACACACACATATGCACATACACACACATGCATACACACACACACACGCATACACACACACACACACACACACACACACACACACACACACACACTGCAAATACCAAATTTGCTTTGCACAGAGAAACTTTCCAGTTAAGGAGTAATTGGGACATTAATTGTACCCCTGAAGTTATGATACTGCTGACTGCAGATTGATGGATTTCTGTTTTAGCTCTTACCACTTTATAGAAGGAATTAATGTGCACTCATTGTGAGATGGGGGTAGAATATCAGGAAAGATAATCAGATTAAGGGTTCATGGTCAGACACTGTGACAATAATAGAAATTAATGACTATAAATCCTAAGGGGCCTGCCATAGATCCCTGGCTTAAAGAACATTGCTAATTCCATGCCCTTCGCTCTATGCATCTCCAAATCTCTTACAGTTTCAGTTTTAGGACTTCAAAAGCATTTATTAGCTGGGCGTAGTGCTGTGTGCCTCAGCTGCTTGGGAAATTAAGGTGAGAGGATCACGTGAGCACCAGACTTCAAGACCAGCCTTGAACTCTGCCTCGTTCATTTTATTATGAAATGGGGGAGCACAGATACCTCAGTGTTTAAGACCCAGTTTGGGTTCCCAGCTCACAACTACCTGTAACCCCGAGTGCCTGTACTCACATGCACATATTCAGACACACACATGCACAATAAACATATTAAAAATAAAACAGATATTTAAAGGGGTTAACAATCATCTAAACAAAATTATACTATTGGTGTTATTACTGATATACTCAGTTTCTTTGAAATGACAACAAAAATTTCATTATAAATATTATTAAAAACTGACTTAATTTTTTAGTACAATTTCAGGTTCATGAAAGAAAATTGGACAGAAATATACCACCTGCTTCGTGACTTCCATCAATTTTAACAAATTAATACTTAAAAGTTCTAGTTTGCATTAGGGTTCACTTTTGGTGTTATATAAACCCCATGCCACACATTCACCAGTATCTTCTCATTCAGAATAGATTCAATGCCCTATGAGCCCTTTCTGATCTGCCAATTCACCCCTCTCTCTCTCCAAAGCCTGGCAACTATGAATCTTTCTGCTGCCTTCATGTTTACACCTTTTTCAGAATGTCCCATAGTTGGAATCAGACTGCAGCCTTTTCAGATAGTTATTTCAGTTAGTGTGTGATTATGACCTCTTCCATGTTTGATTTATGTTTGATATGATTTGATGGCTCACTCTTCCTTATCACTGATTTCTATCCCATTGTTTGGATGGAACACTGTTCATCTACCAAAGCACTTCTTGCTTGTCTCTACATTTGGGCAATTAAAACTGCTTGTCAATATCTGTGTTCACTTTTTTATATGTATGTAATTTTCATGTTTTTGGAATAAATATCAAGAAATATAATTGCTGGTAACAGCATTGTCTGGTTTTGTGAGAACTACCAAATTTACTCCATAGTGATAGGACCATTTTTCATTCCCACCAGCAATGGAGAGCTCCTGTTGCCCCCCACCCTTGGTGCTTCTGGTAGTGCCCCTGATCTAGATTTTTACCATTCTTGTAGGTCTTATGGCTCCAGCTCATTGCTACTTTCATTTGCTTTTCCCTGAGGACACGTGATAGGAAGCATCTTATGTACACTTATGTATACTTTTTTAAAATGTTATTTTTTTTCTCTAGGTAAAGAAACTATTGAATTTTTTTTTCTGCCTGTTTTCAATTCAGTTGGGTTGTTAATTCCCCACCTCCTTTTTCAGGATAGACTTGGACCTTGAACATGCTAGTCAAGACTACCACTGAGTCAAACTGCCCTGGGTCATTGATTGTCTTATTGTTGAATCTCTGAGTTTGGGATAATAAGCTACACCATATCTATCTCTTAAAAGTGTTTAATCGATCTACCTCAAGACCAAGCTATACCACTCTTGGTCATATACCCTAAAGGGTACTCTGCCATACCACAAGAACATTTGCTCAACTCTGTTCATAGCAGCTTTATTCATAACAGCCAGAAACTGGAAACAACCTAGACGTCCCTCAACCAAAAAAATGGATAAAGAAAATGTGGTACATTTACACAATGGAGTATTACTCATGTGTTAAAAACAGTGACATCATGAAATTTTCTGGCAAATGAATAGAATTAGAAAAGATCATCCTGAGTGACGTAACCTAGACCCAGAGAGACAAACATGATGTGTATTCACTTATAGGTGGATATTAGCCATAAAGTAGAGGGTAACCATGCTACAATCCACAGACCCAAAGACCCTAAGTAGAAAGGAAGGGCTCAAGAGGGGACACATGAATTCCACTGAGAAGGGAAATAGACTAGACATCACGGGTAGACAGGGAGAGAGGTCTGATTTGGGGAGGTAGGCATGGGAACAGGAGGCATCAGGCTGGAGAGGATGGAGGGAGAGAGTACTGGGAAAGACAACTGGAATCAGGGGCATCTTGGGATGAGCTAGAAACCTAGAGCAATGGAAACTCCCAGGAATCTAAACAGGATCCTAGCTCAGACTCCTAGCAATAGGGTATATGGAGTCTGAACTGGCCATCTCCTGTGACCAGGCAAGACTTCCAGGGGAGGGATTGGGACCCCAACTCAACCACATAACCTCTGACCTACAATTTTCCCAGCCTACAAGATATGTTGGGACAAAGGTGGTTTAGACATTATGGGAGTGGTCAAGCAATGACTGGTCCAGCTTTAGACCCATACTATGAGAGGGGAGCCCACACCTGACAATGCCTGGAGGACCAGGACCCAGAGGCTGGACAGTCCAGAGACCTAGGATAGAACCAAACATGACTGATAAAAAAGAAAAAAGTCAATGAAATGATTCTTAACAATATTCTGCCGTACTCATAGATTATTGCCTAGTCCAATTGTCATCAGAGAGGCTTGACCCAGCAACGGATGCAAACAGATGCAGAGAGCCACAGCCAAACATTAGTTTGACCTTGAGAAATCCTGTGGAGGAGGGAAGGAAGGATTATAGAAGCCAGAGGGTCCAAAGACACCATGGGAAAACACAGTCAATTGACCTGGGCTCGTGGGGGCTCACAGAAACTGAACCGCCAACCAGAGAACTTGCATGGGACTGATCTGGGCTCTCTGCACATGTTACAGTTGTGTAGCTTGGTCTTCCTGTGGGATTCCTGGCAGAGGGAGAGGGGGCTATCTCTGACTCTCTTGTCTGCTCTTGGGACCCTTTCCTACTGCTGGGTTGACTCATCCAGCCTTAATACGAGAGGAGGTATCTAGTCCTGCGGCAACTTGATATTCCATGGCTGGCTGAGATACATGGAGGGCCTGCCCTCTTCTGAAGGGAAGGGAGAGGAAGTGGATGTGGAGGAGGCAGGAGGTTGGGGAGAGGGACTGGGAGAAGAGGAGGGGAAACTGTGATTGGGCTGGGGAAAAACTAATTAATTGATTAGTTAGTAAAAAATTTTAAAAAGTGTTTTGTCCTACTCTGAGGCTTGCCATTTGATAAGTTGTATTTTTGAGTTAAGTTATATATAATTCTTTAGGATCTACAAACTGGACAGACAGTATTGTTAAATTATTGTATCCTTACATGTTAGAGGTTAAGTTATAGCCTTATAAATATATTAAGTTACAATAATAATAATAATAATAATAATAATGATGATGATAATAATAATAATAATAATACATTGTTATCGAAGAAGCCATGGCATCTGTTTCTTGGAATGAGTAGTCACAGATATTTGGAATTAACCACTATATTTTTTAATGTTTTTCATTTAGGCAGTCACTTTTATTTTAAACATTGTTGAGTAAATCTTTACTTATTTATTTATTTTTGCAATTAGTGTGTTGTAAGTTGGGAGAGGAAGATAAGGAGGTTTCTCATATGAGAAACTCAGGTATTTTAGCTTACTCTGTTTTTATTTTTTGCATTTATAATCATATCAATTTGCCTATTTCTCTGTTTCAATTGACTAGTCAGAGGCAAAGTGATTATTGTTTTATGAGTACACATCTACCTAGTTTTTACTAGAGCCCATGAAAAAGTTAATCATAAATGTTAGCATTTTATCCATTATCTTCATTAGTTATTGTTATAAGTGAATTACTGAATTATTAAATGCTGGGACCTTGAACCTAGAAAAGCCCTTACTTTCTCCATGTGTATGTAACAAATCTTGATGCTCCTTAGCATCCATGTCCCTCTTCTGTCTGGCTGCACATTCCTCAGCATCCTATACTGACTGAGGCTGACCTGGAAGTGTAAGAGGAAGAGGCTGGCTCCAGCATGATTCATGAAAGTCTCCTTCATGGGAATCATTATTCCATGATTAAGAGTGTTGGCATGCTTATAAGGGTGGGTCTGGTTTCTGTGTCATTGTCTTTGGGCCAAAGTTGCCCGTCTTCCTGAACTGAACTGTGATTCGACCATGACAAAAAAATTTATTGTAAAACTTGCTAAGAGCTGGGATCGGCTTTTACAACAGTTTGTACAAGATAAAAAAGACAAGTTATACTGGAGATAAGAGTGGGGAAGAAAAGGTACATTGGACTTAAAAAATGGCAAACAGGTACAGCATAATGACTAGTCTTGAAATAGGCCATGCTGATCAATAGAGAGAATGATATTTTCAGTGATTTGTGCCAAAACAAGGCATTCCTGTAGAAGACTACAGCATGGGGATTCACCTCAGATACACAGCAAAGTTGTCACATGCTGATGTGCCTTTTTGGTGAAGGTGGTAGTTTTTGCTTATGAAGATACAGATTTTCCTGAAGGAATCAAAACACATGAACTACAAACCAACTGTGTTCAAACTCATAAAACAGTATTCACAATTAGACTGATTTCAAAAATATGGATGGCCACCTGTGGGACTCCAAATGGCCTTGGTGGCACCAACCCCACTCTCCCAGCCATGTGCTTGGGTTTTGTCTTGAATAGGTGAGCTGCATTTTGAGAGTTTTCTCACGTTGTTGAGAGGCTGAGATCATGCAGACTTGAATCTGTGAGGAGAAAATGACCCAGCATGGAATGTCTCCTGCCTGTGATGGATCATGTCACACTTCCTGCCCATCTGCTCAGTGACCCTGAATATATTGTCATCAAGTGTTGACTCTGTTGGCTGGAGGAAGGGGCAGAGGAAGGCAGTGTACAGAATTCCCTTGAACATTTTTGGAGCTGGCTGCTGAGTGGTGAGTATTGTACTCACAGGACTCTGAGAACATGTGTCAGTGTTGAATGAACACTTTCCTCTTATCTGTGTGATGCAGTAGCCTAGACAAAATTAATAACCATAACATATAAAACTAGCGGAAAGGTCTGGTCTTCTGACTCACAACTTATAGAAAATGATCTAATAAGATTCCCTGTCTTTGTGGGTATGGAACACTAACCAATTTCTAGTATAGGGAAAGACACAATAGTGGTATGGAAAGAAGTAAAAAAAAAAAAATGCAGACAAATGGATCACTAAGTATTTTTCTTATAGTCTCACTAAATATTTAGTATAATTTAATACATTGCTTTAATCTGAGTCTGAGCTCTTGGACCACTCGGACACAGTGGGCTGAGAAATTCTGCCAACACCTGAAATTAGGCATCTTTCAAAGATGTATTTTTGAACAGCTTCAGTGATGCTTAAAATGATACTTTCTTTATACAGTATTTGTTATTTCACACTCAAATCTTAAGTCAGAGCTTTCTTCATTGTAGCTCAAATTCATAGAGATGTTTAGGGGGCAGGAGTATAATTTGGGAAATAAGACAGTCTTTGTCAAGAAATAGTATGCCTATTCCAGACCCTAGATAATAAAAAGCCTGTCTTATAATTTTGGTGGTAATTATACTTTATACTCTCAGGTTACTGCTGAATACATTCAGTCAACAAATGTTTAATGAATTTCTTGTATGTACTAATTATTGTATTAGCCTCAAGAAGATAATGATATACATCCCAAACCTTTGAAGAAGTCATTGACTATAGAGTTGGGCAAAGGCACTAATAATTATATTACAAAAGATGCTGTAATTTGAAGCCTAGACAAACATGAGAGTTAGAGCCACTTCATAAAATCTTTCATCTCCTTGTAAACAGCTTTTATGAATATACACACATTCTAAGTATATTATATATTAATTTATATTAATATTAATGTATTATATAGTCATCGTAGAGTTTTCTGCTGGAGAGCACAGATTTTTTTGTTGTTGTTTTTTGTTTTTTGAGACAGAGTTTCTCTGTGTAGCTTTGCGCCTTTCCTGGAACTCACTCTGTAGTCCAGGCTGGCCTCGAACTCACAGAGATCCGCCTGCCTCTGCCTCCCGAGTGCTGGGGTTAAAGGTGTGTGCCACCACCGCCCGGCGAGAGCACAGATTTTACCTGATGTTTATTTAAGCCAATCTGTCTGAGATGGACATAAAATGTTAGTGGAATATGCTTCTACCCAGTAAACATATTAAGAGTCCATTGACTAAAAAGTGTGCTCATGGAAACATTTAATTTATAGTCACCTTATTTTAGTTATATATACCAAAAATAATGAGGGAAAAATAGTGAGAGTCTGAACTAGACTCCACATCTCCTTTCTTAGTCTGTACTGTGTCCTTTAATGATTAGAAACCAATGGCCTATGTCAACAAAGTAGATAAAATAATAAGTGGGAAATGTAGCTGTAGTTATTGTAAGAACATGGCATAATTTTAAAGACCATTTAAAACACAAACAATGAATATTTATGATTAGTTACAAAATTCGTATTAAGTAGCTAATAACTTTATAGCTAGTAATAAATACTTCATAGTAAGTCTTTGTATCATTGAGCCTTCTGATATGACTCTTGAGAGTGCACTAAATTTTAATCTGCCTTTTAAATGTGCAATTTTGGTAAAAGTGATCAAATGCCAAACATATCAGGAGATGAGAGCATGTGACTAATTAAGAAAAGCTTTGATATATGAAAAGTCAGAGCTAATTTAGAGCAAATAAAGCCAACATATGCAGGTAATTACTAATTCCTGGAATAGTAACTAACTAGGTGTTTGTGACTCACAAAGATTGATGGCAGCGTTGCCCTGCTAAACAAGTTTGGGTTAGTTGCTGGTTTAGACCGGTTCCATGGAAATGCTCCTAAGGCATCTTGTGATATTATACAAGCCATCTAAGGTCAGTATAGCTTAGCAGTCTTCAGTTGTTATTGGACTGTGCTCCAAACTTTTGCTGCTCATTCATCTGTTTGGCCTTCTGGCTGGAGTCATGTCACATGAGGGTTCAAACCCTGCTTTACCCCACAACATGGTGAACTTAGGGACACAGGAAAGAGAAAGAAAAAGTTAGACTTGAAATTTAGTCACCAAACAGAGTCTACAGTGTTTTTCTAGGAAAAGCTTATCAGAGCCCTAGGCAGAAGTGCTGGCGCCTTAGTTGATACCCACCTGGTAACAGGAACCTTCTCAGCTCCAAGCCATTGCTTGTAACTCCAGCAGCTTGGAGCAGGGCCACCAGAACTTAGCATTGGTGTCATCACAAAGGGAGGTGGTGGGAGAAAAAGCCACTTGGAACCCCCCGCCCCACTCCGGGCGGTGAATTCTTTTGAGGGCCAAGACAACGTACTATTTGTCTTTGAATAGAAGTTGAAGTGGTTAGAGTTTCGCAATCACAGGAGTTCTTAAGTGGCTGCTGAGAATTGCACAGTGGTAAAGTCATTAATGCGCAATTCATGCCATGAATAAATTGGCAGTGTGGACTATGGTGATATTTTATTTGTACTGAAATGTGATTTTATTTGTATGTTAATAAATAAAGTTGCCTGGGGGTCAGAGCTAATAGCAAGCCATAGCAGAAGCTGGGTGGTGGTGGTGCACGCCTTTAATCCCAGCACTTGGGAGGCAGAGCTAGGCAGATCTCTGTGTGTTCAAGGATACAGCCAGCATGGAGACACACACCTTTAATCTCAATACCAACCATAGAAGACCTGGAGGTCTGTATAGACAGGCAGTGATGAGGAGGTCATGTGGTTGGGTTTACAACCAATGAGAAGGCAGAATAGAAAGTGTATAAAAAGGACAAACACACAGGAAGTAGGTCTCTTGCAGAGGACAGTAGCAGCAGTGAAGGATAAGGTTTTTAGCTCTTAGCTTTTGCTCTGACCTCTTGGGCTTTTTAACTTTGCAATTGGCTGTGTGTTTCTTATTTAATAAGACAGTTACATCTACAGTGGACAGCATCCAGGAACTAAAGGAAAAACAGGCAGTACATTTGAGAAATGCTTAAAAATGCTTCTAGTATCATAAATAAAACAGACATCCTCTGATCTATAGTGAAAGTTGGTAAACATGTGTTACCATTATTACTTCTATTGATTGATTACTTGTGATCACAACACTGCCTCTTTATTTCCAGGAATTTTGAATGATCTCTGTACTTTACAAGCATTTTATTTTCTGAGTATCTCCAATTAATAAAGACTTCCTTCAGAATGATAAATATTTATTGCGTATTTCTTTGGTATATGATATAATCCTAGGAAGTAAGTATATTGAGACTCACAATTATTGATTTGTATGCAAGTGTTTGGCTGCAGATAACAGAAAATATAGTTCATAGTAACTTACTAATAAATGAATGCTTTTGCCTTCTTCTGTGCATGATCAGAAGTCTGGAAGCAGAGCGTGCCGACTTGGTATAGAACTCATTTCTGGCAGATTGAAATACCACTCATGTAATTTCTCAAACCATTTTCATCATTTACCCCATCTTCCTTCCTTCCGTTCGTTTGCCAGGGAATTCTTATGCCAGCTTTACTTCTTACATTATTCCATTAAAATACCCATCTTGGTTACTGATTGCTGTTTTTGGTGTCTCTAAATGCCATGCCTGGGGTATCTCTCCCTCTCCTTCCCCTCTCCCTTATCTCCCTGAGACTGGAGCAGCGCTCAGTGCTCTGAAGCTTCACAAGGAGGAATGCTGTGAGATGTCATTCCATATGCTGTGAATATGTGTTTCTCTCATTGGTTGATAAATAAAGCTGTTTGGCCAATGGCGAGGCAGAATAAGGTTAGGTGGTACATTCAAACCGAAGATGGGGAGAGTCAGGGAGACGCAGCTGTGAGCCACCGCCAGGAGAAGCAAGATGTGAGAGAGCAGGTAATGTCACAAAGCCACATGGCAAAACATAGATTAATAGGAATGGGTTGAGTTAAGTTGTAAGAGCTAGCTAGCAAGGAGTATGAGCCATAGGCCAAAGAGTTTGTAATTAATACAAGCCTCTGAGTAATTATCTTATAAGTGGCTGCGGGACCACAGGTGGGAGAGATTCGTCAGGATCACGGGACTGGGTGGGACAGAGAAACTTCTGTTTACAGAGGAAAGATACATCTGAAAAGCAAAAGCCAAAATGTTTTGTGCTTTCAGCCATTGGAAATGGAAGGAGAAGGGCTCTCAGCCTTTTCTTAGCTGGAGAGCTGTGACTTAGCTGCTTGGAAGAAGCGATCACAAGCTACAGGCTCAGTTCTTGGCGCTGGCTTCACTCACTAGATTCTACGAGCCAAGCAGTTAATCACAAACATCTTCACTTGTAAGATTAAGTTAATACAGTCTTCCCTGGTATTCCTTCATATTCCCAAAGATCTGATGGATGTGAAAGACTTCATGAACCACGACAATACGAGGAGATTTGTAAACTGTAGAACTTCCATTGAATAGTTCAGCTGGGGGACAGAATGAACGGGGAACCAGCAGAAGACTGGATCTTAGCCACAGTCCAGACCAGCCTTGCCGCCCTGCCACCTCTGACATGAGACAGGAAGGCTAAGCATTTCACTCAGACAGAGGAGTACTTTTCTGCGCCTGGGCCAAAGAGGGGCTAGCCTGCTCGCTGCAGTTAGGATCTGCAGAACTCCACATTTGGGGTACAGTCGGGACAGGTTCTAGAAGAGTGTGCCTGAGGTACAGGGGTTAGAGGGAGGGAGAGAATCCATATCGTTAGTGAGAGAGGAAAGGTAATAGGTGCCCAGGAAGAGAGGCAAGTGATAACAAATTGAGATGTAAGTCTCAGGTGTGGGTAATTTGTACCGAGACTTGTAAAACTGGCATTTCCAGGCTCCCAAGGTTAGGTGTGGCCACAGAGATGGCTCTTACGAGACAGAGAGACCAGGGTTATTCATTCCAGTTGTTTTTGCCTGCGGTATATAGACTAGTTTAACGAAGGGGTGAGTAGGAAAACTATGATGTAAGAATTAGTCACTAATATTTACAAATAAACTCTGAAAACAATACTTATGGTAAAAATTTTCACATTAAAATTATAGGATTGCTACTTAGTTTAGAAACTAAAGCCTTCATTTTAGACATGAAAAACCCTGCCATCCCCCTTTAAAAAAATAAAAAGTACCTTCTTTTAAATTTCCCATTCTCATGAAACTAAGATTTTGTTAAACTCCACCCAGTTCCTCCTTATGGTGCTTGACTCATCCCTAATTATTAGTTTTTATGTAGAACAACTTACCCTGTCATGGCACAATAAGGGAGCTTTCTTGACATTATTCTTAAATGAGAAAAACACTGAGTACTAAGAGTCAGAGAGCCACAATTTAGCAATGCCGTCATGCCTCACAGCCCACAAAGAGTGGCACCGACGTTAAAGATATGTGGCATCCACATCTGTGTGGTTAAGCAAAGTCTGGAAGAACAGAGCTCTCTGTGCCTTCTCCAGGTCAGTCTGAAAATCTCATTGTTCCTTACAAGTATTTAAAACATTGCGGAAATTACAGGAGTGTTTTGTAGCTGGTGTAAGCACCTCACATGCATTCGCTGGACTTCATCAGGAAGGTGAAGGAAATCTTAGTGACTGAACTGGTGTAATTATGTGAGGCCTCCAGCAAAGTATTATAGAACACCTTAATATAGTCAGTTTTCCTAAAGTCTGGTGACTCCTTGTGGAAGCACGAGGAATCTTCCTTGAATTGTATCTGGGACTGGTAGCCACTCATCTCCATTCCTAGGAAGGGAAGTGTTGTGACCTACTATCCATGCTAAATGGCTCCTATGTGCACAGAGGTCCAAAAGAAGAGTTTGTGCATCATGTTCAGTATAATAGAGGAATTTGAATAGGTGATATTACCGCAGAAAGCACACATGCACGTGCATACATGTGCATATGCACACACGCACACATAGACAGGATTTTAGCAGTACAACTGGCCTTCTGTACCAGCCAGCTCTGCATGTGTGGATTCAACCAAATTTCAAATTAAAAAAGAAGAAGGGGAAATGCTCTGTGCTGAATGTGTGTGTACCTCTGTCTTTTTATAATTCCCCAAATAATACAAATAATAGCTGTTTACGTAGCAATTATGCTATATTAGGTATCTCTCATGATCTAGAGATGAGTTAAGGTACACAGAAGGATGTGTGTAGGCTTTATGTAAATATCTTGTTTAATATAAGCACTGGGGCACTTGAAAATGTTGGTATCAGTGGTAGGCATGTAGATGTCCTTAAATCATCCCCTCCCACACCAAGATATAGCAATGTACACTTTCAAGAACACGTGGTTGTTATGGTATTATATAAAATGTGGATAAAATGAAAGCAGAAAGTCTTTTTGTATGCTGTGAATATTTGTTGTTCTCATTGGTTTAATAAAAGGGCTAAATGTCCAATAGCTAGACAGGTAGAGGTTAGGTGAGACTTTTGGACAAAAGGAGAGTGTGTGGATGAAGAAGGGTGGATCTACCAGCCAGGTGCAGAGGAAGCAGGAGATGAACATGGCGTGCTGAAAAAAGGTACCACCACACAATAAGAGCGTAGATAAGAAATATGGGTTAATTTAAGTTGTAAGAGCTAGTTAGTAATATAATAGTAAACTATCAGCTGAGCATTTGTAATTAATAATAAGTCTCTGTGTGGTTATTTGGGAGCTGGCTGGTGGGACAGAGAAGTCTGCCTATAGAAAGCGTACCATTTGAGGTGAAAAAGAGAACCAGTAGGAGCCAGGAGAAAGGACAAGAGCTGGTAATGGGGGAACATGAATATGAATGAAGTGCATTGATAAATATCTATAAAAAACCATAATGAAATTCATTACTTTTTATACTAACTAAAAACAAGTTAAAAAGAGACAGCTCACTAAAGCTGGGACAAATGGACAGACAGACAAATAAATATGGGAAAGGATACCCAGTATCACGAACACTATCCTCCTCAGCTTGTGGGGATCGAAAGTAAAATGTCATCACAGCAATTCGAGCTACAATTTACAGGATATTATGGACATGAGTAACCTTGGGGTGGCAGGTGAGGAACAGAGTTGACCAAACACTGCTACTGGGGGACCTTCTGTCCCTAGTCATCATTACAATGACAGATTTGAATTCTGTCTAAAGGAATTGCTTACCTCCTTGGCTCACATGGTTCAGGAAATATGGCACCCTTCAGAACACTGGTTCTCAACCTGTAGGTCTCGACTCTTTCACAGGGGTCACATATCAGACATCCTGTATATCAGATATTTACATTACGATTCCTAACAGCAGCAAAATCACAGTTATGAAGTAGCAATGGAAATAATTTTATGGTTGGGGGAGTCACCACAACATGAGGAACTGTATTAAAGGATTACAACGTGAGGAGAGTTGAGATCCACTGCCTCCGAAGGAGTATGAACTCACTCCTGTGGCCTCATCCTGCCTTTCCTGTGTCTGCATTTCCTCTCACAGGTGCCCGCTTTCCCAATTTCAAGCTCCCCACCCTCGTGGCTTATCTAAAGAAAACATTATTCAGTTAATGGCAGCAAACCTGCCTGAGTGTCCTGAGAAGCTAAGCTATCGAGGGGGAAAGAGATGAGAGAATGGTTCTCAAACTCCAGCGTGTTGTGAAATCACCAGGGGGAGATGTTTAACACAGATGGTGCGTCCCATTCTCTGAGACTGGAGTCAGCTGGACTAAGCGGGGCCTGCGAACATGTATTTTTGACGAGGTGAAATGGGTAGTGTCAGTCAGCAAAAGGCACTAAGTAGGAGTGGGTTAGGGAGTGACTTGTGACCTGGGGACTTGTGTGTGTGATTTCTGTTGTCATCGCCCTGTGATAACCTTTCAAGTCATCCAGGGAGATCAAGATCTAGTGGCAAGTGGTGAACTGTCACAGAGGCTCTGAAGAAACAAGAGGAAGTGACAGCTAGGTGAGGTGCCACCTTCTCAGGCGCTGTGTGTAGGAGAGTTGGAGGGATGGTGACTTAATCATGGATTTGTAATATCTAGTACCATGCACTGCGAGTTCTTCCCGATAACTTCTTTTCCTTTTTCATGTGTATGTATGTGGTGTTCAGAGCTTTTCACGGTGTTCACTTCATAAGCAGGAAAAGTTGCAGTGACAGTTTTTATACTGGCCTTAAATTCCCTGGAGTATACATATTTAGATTTCTAAGTTTGGGTGTTTCTCCACTGCAGTTTAATTTACGACTTTTAAAATTGGAGTAATTAAGAGAAGCCAGCCTGAGGAATTCCTATGAATAGAGATTTTTATCATGTTTCAAAATCAATAATCTCTTTACAAAACATAAACTTAACACTTCTACATTTAGTCCTTTAGCTACATCATTCAGTTTTCCAAAATTCTTACATATCACGTACTTTCCTATATAATATTTGTAGCTCCTGTTAAATTCTATTTTATCTCTGGTAGCTTCATTTCATCTTTTCTTTTTCTTGAGTTTTCCTGTTTAGGTATTACAGGCTTTTATGTATGTTTCTATGGAAACTGAATTTTCTTTTCTTTTTTTCCTTTTGGTTTTTCAAGACAGGGTTTCTCTGTGTATCCCTGGCTGTCCTGGAACTCGCTCTGTAGACCAGGTTCAAAAGCAGAGACCCACCTGCCTCTGGCTCCCGGATTAAAGGAGTGCACCACCACTGCCCAGCCTAGATAATCTTGAGACAGTCACGCCTTTTTTTGTTGTCATTGAAGTTTCTTAGGTTAGTCTTCTGATTCCCACTGAAAGATTTTGGACTCTGTCTCCCTCTTCAGTGATAAGACTACTTAGTTACAATACTATTTACTTGATGAAATGAAACCCATGTAACTTTCCCAGGCCTAACGTGTATCAGTAATGCCTGTGGATTTTTAGTTGCTTAGGTCCCACGGGATCTGTGGATTATTTCCCTAGCAGCCACAAAGCTTTCTTAGGCTGAATATGTGGGCTCAATGCAGTGTAACTTGGTAGTGGAGGTGGGGAACCTGTCAGCATCTAAGGGTTTCACTGGGGCCAAGCCATGCTAGTGGGTCTGGGAAAGGGTCTGCTTTGTCTGGGAGCTGTGCATGTGTCTCTCTGCAGGGCCCCAGAAGGCCAGCCTGCTCAGGTTGCTATTTCAAGCTACATTCATAACAGTGAGTGAGCATATCTGCCCATCTAGTTTCTATCAGTAGGACATTCTGTCAAAACAGACTGCTTGCCTGCTCCTTGGGGCTGTTAAAAGATAAACAGGGTTTGCAAGCTCTTTTGGGGGGCCTAAATGAGCCATCCTTCACAGGATGGACTATGTGTCTGCTTCTTGCAGCTGTAGGGCTAACTGCTTCTTTGAAACTTTAGAGTTAAACCACTAAGGGCTGGGTTAGCTAATCAGGACTGGCTGCCTGTCTACTTTCTAGGACAAGGGTTGATAGCCTGTGGCACATGTCTTCTTCCTGAAGTTGCTGGTGCCCTGAATTTATCTTAATAAATTGAGGAAATACACTCTGATCTGACCGGGAGTGAATCCACCTCTCAGGCAGGAGCAGGAAGAAGGGGCATGTGACTCTTCTCCCTTCCATTATAAGAGGTCACGTACAATGGCAGGAAGCACCACCTCCTTCGGGCCCTGTAGCCCAAGGTCATGGGTGGAGCAAATACCACTACATTTCCCCTTTTTGTCTAAATAAGACGGTTCTAATCTTAATACAAACTATATACAATATGAATGGTTATCAAGTACTGTCCAGGAAAAACAAAGGGTAATAACATAAACAAAAATGGAACTACAACCAACAAGAATAACATCAAACAAGAAAGACATGCTAAACGTCCAGAACATGGGTAGATGGCAAATTACCAAGATTACTCTAATAGCTGTCCTATCTTGAAGATTCTAACTCTAGTACTAATATGTTCTAGCTAAGATATGAGAAGATTGTAACTGTAACTATCTAGTCTTCAACACCATCAAAGACCTGAGAAGGAACATAATAATACCTGAGGAAACACAGAAAATGCAAGCAAGCAATTTCTGAAATTCTTGTGAGAGTAGACAGTGATAGCTGATGGCCTAGACAGTCACCTAAAGCATCATTGGTGCACTCAATTTGGCTACAGGCCTAGAATATCTGACAGACCATTTTCAGAAGCAGGAATTTTGAAAGACCATCTTACCCTGTCTTGGCAAGGTTCAGTAGTCGCTTTTCCTTGTGTCCTGTTAGCATTGAGGAAAGGGCTGTGCTTTGCCTAGCAGGCCAATTTGTGCCAAGAAGAAGACAAACTTCCAAACAGAAATGTCTTAGAAGCCCAACATTTTCTTGGGATCAGATCAGTGCTGCCAGGAGCAATTGTGTCTCATGTCAACAGAATTCTAAGTTATCAAAACATTTAAATGCCATATTCTCTAGGTCTATGAAGTATTTGAAGATTACCTATCCATCTGACATATGTTTCTGTAAATCTGGACAACCTAACTAACCTAGCTATGGAAATGAAAAGCATGGGTGATTATAGTTCTGTAAGTCTTATCTACCTAAATAACTTAAGGACTAAGGCTACACATTAACAAAGTAAACAATCTGTAAGCAGATGTACCATATGAGGACAATGACCTCAAAATTGTGACAATGCATAAAATATCTTCAACAGAGGTAGAAATGTATAGTGCAATATGCAATTTGACAACAATATCCTTAATGTGTATCAATATACAAAGTATCCTAAACAGAGGTAGAATATATATACAGTATGATAAATATATTAACTTGTATCAATATACAAAATATTTCAAACAGGAGTAGGAATATGTGTACAATATAACAAATATAGTTTTGTATTTGTATCAATATATAAGTTATCTTAAATAGGAACATAAGAATAGTTTACATTTGTATCAATATATAAGAGTGCATATCAGTGCAAATTATCTAAGGCTGATATTTTACTGAATTAGTTTACTAGTAAATACAATAATCTACCTTAATATCCTATACCTATTCAATTCCCCTTTTTCTTTTCTAAAGAAGAATACTGAATCCAAATTTTATTGCTCTACCCCCCAACCCTATAACCATCCATCCATAACCCTGAGAAAAATGAAACCTTTGGGAGAGGGGCATCTTTTTCTTAGAATTACTTCCTGCTGTTTAGGGGGTGACAGTATCTCTGTGGGGTCCTATAAGAATGCTTAGATAGTTAGATCTCAATAGGGCTAGCTGTAGAGTCTGCAGCCAGTCTCAGTAATGGATATGATTGCCTGGGATTCTGGCTAAAAGTATAGCATGATGGACCCTCTCATGTTAGAACTGTCCTGAAGAGTTTTCAGTCTAAAGCTGATCATTGAGGAATGTTCTTAGGTACCATGATATCCTTCTGGACCGAGTAGAGTTGTTGTTGTTGTGGGGCCTCATCTTCCTTCTGGAGACTTCAGAGATTGTTATTGGGAAGACTTATTTTCACTGTGGAAAACTTGAACATTATTAATATCAAAATGGAAAGTTTGAATCTTAAGATGATATGACATGTAAGGAAGGATTCCGAGAAATCAAGAATAAACATGGAGAGAAATAGAATCTTGATAACAGTGGTCCCTAGATTATTGGTTTTCTTCTGTTTGAAGTAAATTTTTATTAATTTTTTTGGTATCCATAGCTTTTCTTCTCCTGCAGAAACAAAAGCAAAACCCCTTCCCCAGTGTAGGATGTATCCTGGTTTCGAAGTAAACCGGTTGTTTCAGCTAAGGAGTTTTTTCTGTTGTCCAGTGTCTCTCTGCAGCGGTTGTTCTTTCTCATCAGCACTGAGAAAATTCAAGGTTAATAGAGCATTATATAATCTATTTCTAGGAGTCATTGTTACCTATTTCTGTTTATTTAGCATATCCTTTAAAGTTCGATTGGATCTTTCTATGACTGTTTGGCCTGTAGGATTGTGTGGTATATCTGTAATATGCTTTATATTGTAATAAGCAAAAGCTGTCTCATTTTATTTGAGACATATGATGGAGCATTGTCAGTCTTAATTTCTACAGGTATTCCCATGATGGCCATAACTTCTAATAGGTGTGTAATTACAGAATCAGCTTTTTCAGAACTCATAGGAGTTGCCCACTGAAATCCTGAATAGGTGTCAATGGTATGGTGTACATATTTTAATCTTCCAAATTCTGCAAAATGAAACACATCCATCTGCCAAATTTCATTTCTTTGCATACCTTTAGGATTACTTCTGGCAGGTAATGGAGTTTGGTTACAGAAGGAACAAGTAGGACATTTTTTTTACAATTTCCTTGGCTTGTTGCCAAGTGATGGAAAAGCGCTTTTTCAAACCTTTGCTATTGACATGGTGTTTCTTATGAAATTCTGAGGCTTCTAGTAGGAGTTAGTTTGGGTACCATGTCCAACAATTCTGACCTGCGTCCACACTTATTTTGGTTCCTTTTCTTTTCAGGGATGCATGAATTCAAAGTTTTGTTTCAGATTTTTTTTTTCCTTTTCTTTTCTTTTTCTTGTACCACCATGAGGTGTTCTATTTTTGTTTGTTTGGGTTTTTGCTGTATGATGTGTGTGTGTGTGTGTGTGTGTGTGTGTGTGTGTGTGTGTGTGTGT
>CABHPR010143820.1:0-14503 GCA_902168415.1 Peromyscus melanophrys | reverse complement strand
GTGTGTGTGTGTGTGTGTGTGTGTGTGTGTGTGTGTGTGTTGGAGGGCAGTGGGAGGAGGTACAAACAAAATACAACTAATGGAGTCAATAATGGTTTGGGCTTGGCAATAGCTACATTGGTGCTCATTACTCTGCTCTCTCTACCTTTACCCATACTTAATTTTTCCATAATTAAAAGTTTAAAAATAAGTAGTCTGCGTTCAAAACAAAAGAATTCCTCAGGTCTCTCTCCTCCTGTGACTGAGCTTATCTGAAGTTTCAGCTCTCCAAGTGTGTGCTCACTGTCCGCAGCGGCACTTCCCATTTGGGGGCACGGGGAGTTCACATCAGGAGTTCAGGGCCCTCTCCAGAGCACGCTCACTGGAGGGCTGTTTACTAAGGATGCCTGGCACCCTTCTTGACTTACCAGAATCCTCTGCTACCACTGACTCCCACTTTCTCTTTCTTCCCTGCCTCATGGAAAAACATCTCTCCATCAATCTCCCTGACTCCCTGCTGTCTCTAGCCCCTGCAGCTCTATGTCAGTGGTGGTTGCTGGTGCTGCCTTCAGTCCTTCTTGTCTGTGTGTCTTCCATTGCTGGTTTTTTTTGTTTTGTTTTTGTTTTTGTTTTTTTTTGGTGGGTCCATGGTTCCAATTAGGATTCCTTCATCCAGTTATTTACTCTGCTTTGACTATATGAGTTGGACTCTACTTTGACTTGTTAGGCTTTCAGGATATTAATTTATTCATTTATTAATTAACACTCCAAGCACTGTAAAACCTTCATTATGCCCAGCTGAACATAGATGGCAGAAACTGGGTAAGATACCCTGGCCTATGCAGCCTGACTCTGGAAACTTAACTGGATCAGTGAGGAGATGAAGGAAGGGCTGACACACAGACACATGTACAAAAAAGACAGAGTCAGGTGGATTAAGGACACGCTGGTGGAGCACCCGCTTACCCCCACCACTCGTATCCTCTACAGCACAGAGCAAGGGGCGGCTGCTCTCCGTGGGAGGTCTCTCTAGATGAAGAGTTTCAGGCTGTAGCCATCCTGGAGGAGGAAGATACAGTTGCTATTTTTTTTGTTCAGGCTGATCAATCATAAACACTCGTACTTGGACCAGAGAAAGGAGGCTTTGCCAGCTTCAAGTCTGGCCCACATAGGGGAAAGGCCTTAGCGAGTTTCCCATGGGTCGGAGGCCTTGGTCCTTGCTATGCTGGGCTCATCTCAAGGATACACATTACTCAGGACCTCACTCAGTCAGGTTCTCCTTCACTCCCCACATCAAGATGTGACTCTTCTAAAAAGTTTCACAATAATCCAGTAACATTTCCTCACTTTATTTCTTAAGCTGTGATCTCTTTCCTAAGGTCAAGAGAACAAGGTTGCCAACTGGGTGGTTAGTTAGCCCTTCGGACTAGCGTGTTAAAATAGAAGTCCCGGTTCACTCATCAACCGCCCTTCTCCACACTGTATTGCCTGTTCTGTTGGTAGCCTCAGTGCCTGTGCATACGCTTTCCTTCATTTCCTTATCTTCCTTGATCTTACTCCTGCTCTGTCCTTGCACATCCTTTACATGTCAGTCAACGGCTGTGACCTGAATGGACTCAACCTCTTCAGACATTTGATAATCAAAACACTTGACTCTTACGGGTCATTCACTGAATTTACTGTGTTGCAAGGTACACCTTGAAGCAATATTAACTTTCATCACCAATTTTTGTCCCTCCCTACATTTTGTGATGGATCTTTTCTGTGTAGCTTTCTACAAAGGATGTGCTATCATTTTATTTTCTATGTGCAGGAATCAGTGGACTTGCCCATGGTGACAATTTATCTTCGTCATCAACTTTATTGATTTTAATTAACAGAAAACACTTGGGATAATACTGAAGTGCCTTTGGCTGTCTCTGTCTTAGTTAGACTTTTTTTTTTATTGCTGTGAAGAGACACCATGACCTCTGGCAACTCTTACAAAGAAAACATTTAATTGAGGTGGTGGCTTACAGTTCAGAGGTTCAGTACATTATCATCATGACTGGGAGCATGGCGACGTGCAGACAGATGTGGTGCTGGCTGCATCTTGACCAGAAGGCAGCAGGAAGTCAACTGTCACAATGAGGGAACCTTGAGCAAAAGAGACCTCAAAACCCACCCCCACAGTGACACACTTCCTCTAACAAGGCCATACCCCCTAATACTGCTACTCCCTTTGGGGGCCTTTTTCTTTCAACCACCACAGTATCTATAAGGATTATTCCAGGGAAGATTAAGGGAAGAAGCCTAACAATGAACATGGCAGCACAATCCTGTGGCCTGGAGGCCCAGGTGGAATAACAGGAAAATGGAGAGGGCCATGGTTTTCCTCATTAGGTTGCTTCTTTATCTAGTGGATGTGAACAAGCAGCCTCCTGCTGCCACAGACATGACCTGGTCCTCTTGCCATACCTCCCATCTACCACAAGCCAAACAAAGCCTTTTTAAGTTGCTTCTTGTCAGGTCACAACAAGAAGAAAAAGTAACTCACATTCACAATTACACTATGCTCAAGAGCCAGGGACAGAGAAACTTTGCCTGGTACTCCAGTGTGGAGCCGTTTACTGCTGGACAACCGTAAGGCAAGTTCTCAGCTATGAGACGGTATTGGCAATTGGTCACCTGATCCTATCAAAAAAGAATTCTGTAGAGAAATGGTTTTGCGAAATGACAGAAAGTTAAAATTGGCTTCCTGTCTGCTAGCATTCTCTGATTTGAACAAGTCAATGTCCATTGTGAATCTGTAATCCACAGTGGATCTTGGTCTTTTTAAATGGTATTTGACCATCATTTTACAATCCCTTCTTATTCTAAAGACAGGAAAATTTAGGTCACAGCGACAGATTATTCTCTTCGTTCCATTTGCCAAGAGGAGCCTCAACGTTGGCATTCCCTGACTCACTATTCAGCCAACAGCTTACTGTAAATTGAGCCACACATCATTTTCAACACTCACCAAAGCTTTTCCTAAGCTCAGCCCAGCTCATGGCCCAAAGAGGGCTCTCCCTCACTTGGCAGAGAACCAATGGAGCCTGTGTGCACACATCAGAGTAATGTTTTAATTAGTAAGTTTTACTTCTTAAGCCCTTGCTAATTCAAGCAAGCTTCAAGGACAAGAACTCACGTGGGTGTTACTTAATCCTCAAAGCTGGAAACTAGGTATGGATGTGATGTGAACTCTGTTTAGAAATGCAAAATAGTGTCAATCCTACCCGCAAGTTCATGGTCACACCAGTGACAGTGACAAGCTTAAGGCTAGTCCCACAGCCCACACTTTTAGCCTTATGCGCCTATATTTAACTGTTTCTCAAAAGTTTTTTTTATTACATTTATTTATGTATTTATCTGTTTAGTGTTTGTGCACATTGTACAGTTGTCTGCCAGAACGTCTGTGGGAGATCAGAGGACAACTTGCAGGAGTTGGTTCTCGCCTTCCATGGTGAGAGTTCTAGGGATTGAACTGAGGTCATCAGGATTGGTGACAAGTGCCTTTACCCACTGTCCCATCTCACCACCTCATCAGTTCATACTCCTACATTTAGAGTCATCAAAAACATTGAAATATTTTAATCCAATGAAATAAATAGAAGACTATTGGTGAAATTATTATGGCCACTCCACGTAGTTAAAAGGGAGGTTTATTTTGTGGGGTAATTCACAAGTGAAGGGATAGGTAACAGGGTCTGGGAAAGGTGTGGCTCTGTCTGGCAGTGTTCTCTGGAGAACTCTGCTCGGTCTAGCTCCAGCGTCCAGGGTCCAGGAACCAAGAGAGCAGCCCCATCTGGATCTCAGGTCTTCAGGGTCCTCTCTCAGCTCCACCTTGTAGTCGTGACAGTTACTGAAGCCTCAATGGGGGTTGGAACTTCCAGATCAAAGCTGGAATGGCTACCCACTACAGAAGACTATGCCAGAAGATAGGCACATCTGTATGTATCTGGAGATTTTGTATTTCTGACTTTTAGCACAGCACCCAGTGTGTAGGAGATGCTCACTGACTTTTAGCATAGTTCCTAGTGTGTGGGAGATGCTCACAAGTCTCTGTTGGGCATTAGTTATAATGCACAACCACAGGGCACCTTATAAGGGAAGGATGGGAGCAAAGAGCACACACCGTGAACAAAGGCATCAGTTACATAATGTTCTCTCTGCCATGGGCATGTTAGGAAAACTCCTCTCTCTCTTGGTATGAGTGGAATGGTTGGGAGAGCCAGTTGATTAACCAGGGTCATCATTTCTCTGTCGGTGTGCACAGCTCCAGAAGCAGCTGTTGCGTCTAGACTTTTGTCATCTCACTCTTTGTTGCTGCACTATTATTACACATGTCAGTTGCAGCAGGTATGAATCAGGCATGTTACACAATGCTCAGCTTCCTGAAGGAGAATTGCCTGTGAGTCAGATGTCAACCTCTCTCCTGCCCAAGCAGCAAAGATTCACCTGCAGATATTTAAGCGGGCCATGTGTCAGCAATAGAGATGGAGGATTTGTAAGGGAAGAAGCTAAAAGAACTGGTAACATTTTATAAGTAACTTGTTCAATGAGCAGGGGGTAAATTACAAACCCGATGATACCATCTTCAAAGGGAAGTACGGGGGAGTATTTGATGAGTTTCTCACATGGAGATAAGATAAGGATAATGTGATAGATGTGCTGTGGGTGGGACTAAAGGAGGAAATAGTAATTATCTAAGGGAGAAATGGATGTTGTAAATAGTCAAGAAAAGAATGAAGAGTCCCAGAAGTGAAATAAATAGGAAAAAGAAAATGAGTTTTAGAAAAGACATTTACACAAAGGATTATATTCATTTCCTAGTCCTAATGTTAAGCCTGCTCAGGTGACTATTTGATTCAACAAGATGGAGTACAGCAGTTACTTCCAGGTGAAGGTGTGACAGAGCCTTCCCAGCTCTTTTCGAAGCTTTGGGCTTCCTGTAACAGGTGAGATTCTAAGAGCAGCGTTGCCGACGTCTGTCTTACCCTCAAGTCCCTGAAACAGCCATGTGCACAGTGAGCCTTTTCATGGCGCGGAACATCTGCATTCTCTTTTATTTTTACTTGCTGGTTTTCATTTACCTTGACTCCCTTTGCTCAAGATTTGAAAGAGTGAACTGCACATGAAAGCTAATGAAGCCAAGTAGTTCTTACCCACAGCTTCCAGTCTGGGTAAAGCACATCCAGCCCTTAAAAAAATGTGTTGAAAGCCTGTCTTAGACAATCATTAATATATCTTAGTTCCAAAATAACAAGATTAAATGTTCCTTGGAAATTGTGCAGGTTCTTACCATGCAATGTTTTCATAATTGAATTCAAAGAAGAACTATTGTGTTTCAGGATCTTAGTTAGCTCTGTGGGAGGCAGCCTCATGACCTACACCTGCTAGCTTAGGGAACACCATTGGAATTTTGATTCATCGACATGGAAATGCTTTTCCTTTCCTAATACAACCAGAAGAAGTCATGACAAGTATCCTTTCTAGAAACTTCTTTTAATTGATTTGATGTATAGAATTTAGAATGTCAGATGACATTAAATCTTCTGAGTTTCAAATGTGGATTCCAGGGTCCCTGCCCAAACTACCACACTTCAGAGGGTGAGGCCTGAAAGCATGTGGTTTGGAAGCTGGGAAGGGTACCGAACCACAGCCTTCTCCTCTGCTACCTAAAGTGGTTCGGGGGCACAAGAAGCAAACAAAGCAAGCCACAACACTCAGAGCTGCAGCAGGGAGAAGGTGGAACATGTTCTCCGAGTGCCCTCTTTACTCTACCCTTTGATTTGTAGCATAGTCACTAATGAAGTGATTCTTCATAATCTACAGATGACATGCTCAGGGACTCGAAGTACCGGTGTTGGATTGGGCAGAGAGGAATAAAGCAGGTGTGAATTTGCATCTTGGCTCTTTATATGACCTTGGCCAGGTTGCTTCACGCCTATAATCTGCCATTTGCCACATCTATAAAAATGTGGACGGCAGTAAGAACTTCACATTACATAACAAAAGATAGTGCCTAGTGCATATTAGGTGCCCAGTAGTTATTATTCTTCCTTATGACTGATTCTAAAAGTATGATAAAAGTATTAAGTGTCCAATGCCCCAATCTCCTGTGCAATCCTGCCATCTAAATCTATATCTCTCTATCAACCTCGGTGTGTGTGTGTGTGTGTAAAGGCTTAGAGACAGAAGATATGTTTAAAAGGGATAACTTCTAGGGAACATGACTTGAAGCCACAAAGTAAGACAATTGCTTTCAGTTAGATTTTGTATTTTGGGAGTGACCTAGAGGAGATGGTGGGGAGCAATGGCGAGCCTTGTTCCCAGCCATCGCTGATGGTGGAGGGGCTTTCAACTAGAGTCCTATCAAGAGTTCTATTGAATTCTCTTCTTGCTTTGATCTTTTGAAAGCTAATGGATGTGCTCCGTTTGATGTGTGCACTTTGATGTGGAGATGGCTGTCACAAGATGCAGTTCATCCATCCATCTGCCCATCCATCCGATAAGCAGGCTTGGGACACATGTTGCAGATGCCATCTTTCAAGGAACTCAGATAGAATCTGGTCACCTCTGGGCTCTAAGCACCTCGTTCTGGTTTATCCCATTAGTCTAGACAGTACCCTTGTTATTAAACACGGAAAGCAGCATATTATAAAAGTATCACTTCTCTAGGGCTGGCTCCGATTCTCTGGTTCTAGTCATCAAATGACTGAGAACGGATACGCAATTACAAGGTCCAATTCCACAGTGCAGGCCAAGGCCACACCCCTCAGCCACCATCTCCTTGCCCAGCACAGTGGGTAGATACAGACTTTGTCTTGGTGACTGTGGAATTCCAACCGCTAGTGCATTGCAATATCAATTCATTTCAACATTACCTGTTGACTGGCAGACACCTTACCGATGACAGATAAGCATCTCCACCCTTCTCGAGCTTGATAGCTACATTGATCCTTCTTTTTTTCCCCCCAGTACTGGAGATCAAACCCAGTGCTTTATGCATGCCAGGAGATTGCTCTAACACCGGGCGTTCTCTCAATGCATTAATTGCTCAAAATAAAGTTGAGCTGACTAGCCTTCATCTTTGGCCTCCTACCTTAGGCCTGCCCCTGAATAAATTCTCGACAAATCATCCGGAGTCATCTGGAGGAAGGGCTCTGGTTTCCCCTCAGTATGAAATATCAGTGTTTAGCAGTTTTCACTGGTGAGATGGCTCAGTCTACCGGAGAAGTATTTATTTGTATTTATGCGTGTGGAGGTGTGGGTACATGATGTGACTGCGGGCCCCGCCTGCTGGGGGAAGTCAGATCACCTCGAATTGGAGTTTCAGTTAGTTGTGAGACCCCGGACATGGGTGCTGGAAACCGAACTCGGGTCTTCCTGGGGGGGCAAGCTCTTACAACTGCTGGGCCATCTCTTCAGCCCCTCTCCACTGCATTTTTAACTGATGAAATAGAAACTACATCCGGGCTTTGTGGACAGCGCCACTTTCTTCTGCAGAGAAGAGACATTCGTTTTAGCAAGTCTTATTTTCAATACTCCTTCCGATCCCTGCCCAGGAAAATGTCCAAGGGGGTGTGGTAAATAAAATGCGGGTCCAGGAGCCCTGCTGGTGCCGGCGGAATTGCTCGGTGAGATATCCTTGGCAACCGCTAGAGGGAGACGAGAGCCGGAGATGAGTGGCTGCGGCGCCCCGCGGTGCATCCTAGCCCTGGTCAGCAACCGTGGTACATTTAGAGCGCTCTCGAAACCAAACAGGTCAAACACGGTAAATCAAGAGTCTGTCACATAAAATATGGAGTTTCAATTAAAAGCGGATTTCAGGAAACCAACAAATATCAAGACCAAGGTAGTTGGTTTTGGTTTTGGGTTTTTTGTTTGTTTGTTTTGTTTTTTGTTTTTCCCTGAAATTTATATTTAAGTAAGATTCAAGTCAAGAGTGCTGTACCTTTTTTTGGGAGAACCTGGCGACTGTAATCACAATCGAGCGGCCCTGGAAGCATGAAAACGCCGTTAGAGCAGAGGAGGCAAGGCAGTATTTAAACCTGTTAACCTGTTCGGTGAAACTAGAACAAAATATTTGCATGTGCTGCGTACCCGAGGAGGAGACCATTCTCTTCCCAGAGGGGAAGCTGCTGTGCCGCTAGTGTCCTCGGGGCCAGAAGCATGATAGAAAGCCCTGCTCCTTGAACCACTCTCTCTCTGTTACTTCCTCCAAGGTCACTCTGCACCTTTCTGTGTACAAGCATTCCTTCCGCAGAAGGGAAGACCAGCAGTACATACATTCTTGCTAGTTAACTCGGTCAGCAGGATTGCGTGGCAGCGTGTTGGCCACGAGTTACAAACTAGAAACGTAGATTAAAAACCCAGTTGAGGTTTGGAGAAACAGCCCTTAGGTTAAGAGCATTTTCTGTTCTTAAAGAGGATCCCATGGACCCACATCCAGCCGCTCACAACCATTTGTAACTACAGTTCCAGGGGATTAAACAGCCTGTTTCGCCCCCCTCTGCCACCTGCCAAGAGATGGTACGTTTAGTACACTAGGCAGGCACAGATGAACATAAAAATAAAGAAATCCTTTTTTTTTTTTTTAATTAACAAATAAAAAAGCCAAGGTTGAGAGACAATAGAAGATGCAAAGAGGCATCAAGACAGGAGTTAGGGCCACAGGACCTTCAATACTGTCCCGGCCTGGAGCTATGGGGAGGTGTGGAAGGTTCATTGGCTCCCAGTTAAATGGCTTCCAGGCTGCCTGTCTCTGACTGCTCTTCCAGCTTTAGGGGCGTTTTTATTTCTGGTATTCAGGACAGGGTTCTAATGTCCTTTGGCTCTTGTCAAAATGGCAGTCAGTAATCCCAGGGACCTGTGTTCAGCTGTCACCAAAGGTAGGTACAACCCAGCGAAGTCCTTAGGACGAATATCCCATGAAGCCCACAGCAGGAGGTTTGCCGCCTTTTCATTTCGGTTTTTTTTTTTTTTTTTTAAATTATGCGGAAGGTTTCCAGTCGCTGGCATAGGCTGCCCAACCGCTGAGGGCGAATTTCAATTGCGACCTTGAGGGACACTGTGCTTTCCTCCAGCTCTGGCTTGTTGATGACGTTAATATTAAATTAAATCAGCAGGGGGCACAATTTCTTCATGATTCCTTTTGATTAGAAGAAAAACACTTAAGCTGGTTTCTTTGTGCTGTTTTGAATTGGTTTTTGCTTTTGTTTTTTGGGTTTTTTTTTTCTTTTTACTGATAATCCAGATATCAAAGTGTCACCCACGAAGTCATTTCCCTCAGAAAATGGCAATGCAAGCCTTCCCAAAGGGAGCTGGCACATTTTCATGGAGCACCCTGCTAATTACATGATTGCTGCAGCGATGATTTTTCCTTTAAAAAAAAAAAACGGTCACGAGGTAGGTGTAAATCAAAGCACAATGGTGAGACATATCACCCTTGTTTATTTGGAATTTCTCCTTAGAACTGCCAGTCTGATGGCGGCTCCCATTTTGCCGGCATCTAGAAAACACGTGGAAAGATTGCATCCACCCACGCGTCAGGGGCTGTGTTTACAGCTCTCTTCTGCATCCTCGAAGAGTGTGCACACCCCCACCACCTCACAGTTTAATGGTTGCACTCTGTGTGGCCTTGCATCTAGCTTTTTCTGCAGGGCCTGAGCCAGTGCTCAGCCTGACTATCTGGGATTATTAACTTGATTTCTCTTGGAATTTTCTTTTATTATCTTC
Source organism: Peromyscus melanophrys (assembly GCA_902168415.1). Taxonomy (NCBI): domain Eukaryota; kingdom Metazoa; phylum Chordata; class Mammalia; order Rodentia; family Cricetidae; genus Peromyscus; species Peromyscus melanophrys. The sequence continues at coordinate 4,762 of CABHPR010143820.1, read as the reverse complement.
AAAACCCAAAGAGTTTACGAATATCAAGAAGATTTGGGAAGTTTTGTAACTGGAGTGTTGCCAGCAGTTCTTTAAGTTGTTATTAAAGACAGCGTGACCAGCCGCTTACGGTCATATAGACTGGATCTTGTTTAGGCTAGCTCCCTTTGTACGTCTTAACTCCCTGAATTCCTTGCATAAAGAAATTAAGAATCCTGCTTAAGTCATATGCACTGGCTCTAGCCTGTAATCCCAGCGCTGGGAGGGCGCCACAGGACCATTGTCACGCACAGCCCGGTCTGGCCGTCACTGAAAGATCCCATTTCCAAATATTTAAGTAAATAAATAAGAAGTAAATCTGCCTAAATTCACGGATGCAGTAAAGGAGAAACAAGGATACTCCAAACTCGTAATCTGGCCTTAGTAGCTACATATAAGAAACAAGACTATAATTTTAATGTAACTTTAAATAAGTAATAGTTCACAGATTTCAATTATTTTCAACCCACTTGTTTTCATTCCCAGTTGATATACAATTGCACCTATGTCTGGGATGCAGTATGATACATTAATAACTATATACAGTGTGAGGATCAGTTCCAGGCAATCAGTGTCTCTCTCATGTCTAGCACTTATCATTGCATGTGGTGGGGAGATCAACAATTTTATCCACTAGCTTTTTGTTGTTGTTTTTCAAATGGGTTTTTGTTTGTTTGGTTGGTTGGTTGGTTTTTCCAGGCAGAGTTCCTCCGTGTAGTTTTGGTGCCTGTCCTGGATCTCCCTCTGTAGACCAGGCTGGCCTTGAACTCACAGAGATCTGCCTGGTTCTGTCTCCCAAGTGCTGAGATTAAAGGCATGTGCCTGACTTGTTTTTTTTTAATTTAACTTCTTTATTGATTCTTTGTGAGTTTCACCACATGGTGCACCCCAACTCCGCTCACCTCCCAGTCCCCCCATATCCTTCCCTCACCCCTGCAGCACCGCCCCACAAAAGAAAACAAAACAAAGTAAGCAAGTGAACAAACAAAAACAAGAATAAAACAAAATAAAAAAACCTCTTCACTTCTCCATCTTTCCCGCCTCTCCAACACTTCTTCATTTTTCCTGGTGTCGTCGGGAGCTGTGGTGTGTCACACAGTCTACCCTTTTGTCTCATCAGCTTTACTAGCAAATGTTCATTGTGATGAGTCACTGGTCTGGTTCAAGGCCTCTGGTTTCTGGTACACCATCATCACTGGATCCTCACTGGAACTCTTCTGGGATATCCTATTGTGCCCCGAGTCTTGGAGATCCTACAGGTATTGTTCCACAGGATGAGTCCCTTCAAGAACTCCAGCAGGTCCTAGATGGGGTAGGTGTTAGGGTGGGCCAATCCATGGCCCGGCTGTGGGCCTGGGTGGTAGCTGAGCTGGTCAGTTCATGCCCTCAGGGTTGGTTCACCCTTGCCCGTGGTGAGGGGTAGGGCATCTCTCCTGAGTGCAGGGGCCAGGTCTCTTGTGAGGATCGGTGCCAGCTCTCTTGCTGTAGTGTCCAGCGAGAGGCAAGGCCAGCTTTCCCAGGGCCAGCTAAGGGCAGGCTAGCTCAGCCTGAATCTCTGATTTCATCTCAAATAGTTCCTAAGGTCCCCTGAGGTGACACAGGACACAGACATCAACACAGATCCCAGCTGCAGTTGGATCACAGACCCAGACATGGCCCTTGGTAGCAGCTTGGGCCCTGACAACATCCTGGCTCTGGGTGGAAGCACTGGTCACTCAGATCGGGATGGTTCTGGTAGTTACATGTCAGGCCTCGGGTTGCAACCCCAACCCTAGGCTTCTATGTGACCTTTAGTGGCAACACAGGACTTGGACTTCAGCATCAACCCCAGCCTCAGTAGGACCATGGACCCAGACATGGTCCTCTGCAGCAGCTGGGTCTGGATGTCATCACTGCCCCAGGTGGCAGTGCAGGCCACTAGATAGACAGAGGCCCCAATGGTAGTGTGGCCCTCAGACACCAACATAGCCCCCCTCCCCATCTCGGGTGTCTGCACGGCCTTTGATAGTAACAGGATCCTCAGACATCAGGATAGACCCAGCTGCAGTAAGGCCCCGGACCCTGACCTTGCCCTCAGCTGCAGCTGTCCCAGACATCACTGTGGCACTGAATAGCATCATAGGTCACTCAGATCTACATGCACCCTGGCCCTCGGGCACCATTCTGGACTCAGGAGGCTGACCTGAGCCTGGGAATCCTTACAGCCCTCGGTGGCAACAGGAGCCACATACATCAATCCAGACCCTGGCCACTATAGGGCCGCAGACCCAGACATGTCCCTCAGCAGCAGCCTGAGCCTGGATGACACCATGGCCATGGGTGGCAGCACAGGCCACCCAGATCTGTATGACCCTTGCTGTGGCATGGCCCTCAGATTCCAACCAGGCCACAGGCTCCAGCCCAGATCCCAGGGCTCTGTGTGGGCCCTAGTGGCAAGCTGGGTCACAGACTTCAACATAGACTGCAGGGGCAACTGGACCACTAACCACTTTTGAAGTATCCATTTAATTGTCAACCACAATCTGTAGTACAGAATAGTAAGTTATTCATCCTACCCAACTACAACCCAGTGTTTATTAATTATCCCCTCTCTACTCTCCTTTACTCTTCCAGGGCTCTGGCAACTCTTGTCCCACCCTCTACATCTAACGAGGTCTATGTTTTTAGATTCCACATGAATCAGAACGTGCAGTATCTGCCTTTCTGTGCCCGACTTCCTTTTCTTAGCACTGTGTCCTCTGGGTTCCTCCAAACAGCAACCAACAACAGGAGGTCTGGGCTCGTTCCTTTCTGTGGGTATGAATAGCATCCCATTGTAAGCACACGCTTCATTTCCTCCATCCAGTACCTGCCAGTCACCCCTCCCATTGATTCCAAGTCAGAACTGCTGGATTATATAGAAATTTTAGTTTCGTTTCCTGATGGACCTTCATACCACTTTCCTGCACTAATTTTTGTTCCCACCAGCATCCTGTGAGAGTTCTCCCTTCTTTACATCTTGGCCTGCATTTGTTACTCTTTGTCTTTAAAAAAAAATGTGTCTGAGTAGTTTACCTACATGTATGTCTGTAGCATGTGTATACAGTGCCTGTGGAGGGCTTCAGATCCTCTGGAACTGGAGTTGCAGACCGTCGTGAATGACCATGTGGGTGCTGAGGACTGAACCCAGGCCTTCTGCAAGAGCATCAAGTGCTCTTAGGCACTGAGCCATCTCCCTAGCCTCCTATAGTCCTTTTGACTACAGGCGTTCTAACTGGGGAGGGAGCTACTCCACAGTGACTTTGATTTTTATTTCCCTGATGGTTAAGGCTGCTGAGCATTTGTTCATATATTTATTGCCATCTATAAATCTTCTAACACTAATCTTCAGATTATTTGCCCATTTTATTCAGATTATCTGGGCCTTTTCGTGTTTATCGGTGGAGTTGCTTGAGATCTTGTATGTTGTGAATATTCATTCCTTGTCAGATGAATAGTTTGCAAGTACCTTCTAGTCTACAAACTTTCTTAACTCTGCTTTGGCCTTTGATATACAGAAATGCATTAAATTTTTCTGACATTTTTATTAATTATTTATTGATGTGTGTGTGTGTGTGTGTGTGTGTGTGTGTGTGTGTGTGTGGTTGTGGGCACGTGCCACAGTGGCACACATATGGGAATCAGCAGACAACTGGCAGGTCTTGGTTCTCTCTTTCCTTGTTGGTGCCAGGATCAACCCCAGATTGTCAGGGCCTACCTCAGCGCCTCATATACCGCTGAGCCATCTCTCCAGCCCTGAGCTCTTTAGTTTTTCAGTTTTGCTTTCATTCTTTGGGGAATCATATATATGTGTATCTATCTATCTATCTATCTATCTATCCATCCATCCATCTACTTTTTTAAGACAGCATTTCTCTGTGAAACAGTTCTGGCTGTCCTGGAACTCACAGAGATCTGCCTGTCTTCCGAGTGCTGGGATTAAAGGCGTGTGTCACCACCACCTGGCTCTTCTTCTTTTTTTTTTTTTTTTTTTCTATTCTGGATTCACCTTTGATCATTTATCTTTGGGCTTCCTGATCTTTCTCAGAAGAAGCATTTCTCCTGTGCTCTTTTAGGATATTCATAGTTTGGAGTCTTACTTTTAAGTGTTTGCTTTGGGGTTGATTCCTTTTTGTTTGATGAGAGGGAACTGTCTAGTCTATCTCCTCGACCTATGGACACGCAGTTTTCCCAGTACTCTTTGTTGAAGAGATTTTCCTTTCTCCTGCTGTCTGTAGACAGGCAGATTTATTCTCTATTCTGTTTGGTTTAATGTCAGTGCCAGGTTATTTTAGCTACTAGAGCTTTGCTGTATATTTTAAAGTCAGGTGTTGTGATGTCTAGGTTTTGTTCTTTCTGCTCTGAATTTTTTGTTGTTGTAATTTAGGGGCTATTGTGGTTCCATATGAATTTTAAGAGTAACTTTTTTTCTTTTTCTACTTCTTGAGGAATGTTACTGGCATATTTATATGAGAACTGTACTGAATCTGTTGACTGCTATGGGGGGATGGACATTTAACAACATTAATTCTAATTTTAATGTGATCTCTTAATTATTTCTGTATCTTGTTCAATATATTTCATTTATGTTTTGCAGTTTTCATACTAGAACACATTTACATCCTTGTCCAATTATTCCCAGGTATTTCATCTCATTGTAGCTATGGTGAATGGAATTGCTTTCTTGATTTCTTTTATAGCTAGTTCATTATTGATGTATAAAAAC
>CABHPR010143819.1:31715-46836 GCA_902168415.1 Peromyscus melanophrys | reverse complement strand
ATACACCTAACCTAGACCACACGAGCCGTCACTGCTGGAGTGTCTCTTGCTTTGCTCTTCTGACTTCCATGTCAAATGACCCATTTTCTCCACTTTTGTCAAGAGAACGTTGATTTTGCCAGGCTGAGTAAGGAGATTAGGATTTTCATTCACAACTGTGGTCGTGTGTGTGTGTGTGTGTGTGTGTGTGTGTGTGTGTGTGTATATTATCCATATGTAATAAAGACAGCAGCTTTACACTTACCATCCACACCACACTGCTGGTGTAACTTTTAGTAAGTATGCTTTTTTCTTTCTTTCTTTTTTCTTGTTTGTTTTTTAAGACAGGATTTCTGTGTAGCCCTGGCTGGCCTGGAACTCGCTCTGTAGACCAGGCTGGCCTCGAACTCGCAGAGATTCACCTGTCTCTGCCTCCTGAGTGCTGAGTTTAAAGACGTGCGCCACCACGGCCCAGCATCTGTTGTTTTCAAGGCTTACAGCTGTGACAGGCATGCTGCCCACTCATTGTCAGTGGTTGGAGTCTAAGAAGAGTGTCATGTCTCTGGAGCCGATAGCTGTACACTTGAGATGGTATATTCCTGGACCTGTGGTCCCCTGGTGTCTTCCTTTCTCTCTTTTCCCTGACTACAATAGAGCTCACAGCTTTCCCAGCAAGCCAGTTCTACAGTGTAGTTCTGGGAGTCATTCCCAATGTTCAGCCCACAGTCTTCTACTTCAGTCCTTCCACAGATTTGTAAGAACCAGCTGTTCTCAGTCTTTCTCTCTGCTCAAAACTCTCACAGCCAATCCTTGACTGATACTCCAGGCTGTACATTGTTTTTCAACAGTTTAGTACCATTTTTACTCACATCTAAATGACTTTCCATGTCATTCCCTACTGAATCTATTATAAACATTTTTAATCTCTACAATCATGACTTTGAAATCCCTCATAATTCAGCCACTGTGACAGGCAACCTTAAGCCTTCTATTGCCACCTAGCCATTTATCTATGGTTTTGCCCAATATCACTTGATTATCTCATAAATGTTCACCTCCTCTCCCAGGTCCTTCTTTCCACATACCCATGAGTTCTTAGCCTTGCCCCATTTTGGGGATTTGACCTGCCAACTTATTCTGTTGCATCTTAATTTCTCTGTAGTTGAGTTTTCTTTTCTTTTTGCCCCCCCCCCACCCTGCTCCCAAAAATACACAAATTCTTACTTATGAATGTCTGGCCTTAGCTAGCTTGTTTCTCACCAGCTTTTCTAACTTAAATTATCTTGTTTCTCTTTAACTATGTTTTGCCTCTTGACTTTTTAACCTTTCTCTCTCCTGCCTTGCTATTGGCCATTCAGCTCTCTATTAGACCAATCAGGTGTCTTAGGCAGGCACAGTAACACAGCTTCTCAGAGTTAAACAAATGCAACATAAAAGAATGCAACACATCTTTGCATCATTAAACAAATATTTTACAGCATAAATGGATGTAACATATCTTAAGCCAATATTCCACAACATTTCTCCTTTCCAGTCTTTTTCTCACCCTAAAATGTATTCAAGATGCACTGGCCAAAACTGTCAGTAAATCAACACCTTCTATTTCACTTGCCCCCTAGTGCCCTCTTCTTTTAACGCCCTCCTCTTTCACCATTTAATGTTGGCAATAACAGTTGCATTCGCTCTTTTGTTGTTCTTATTCTTAAGTTTTGTTGTATTTATGTGTATGGGTGTTTTGCCTAGACACATGTCTGTGAATTGCTTGTGTGTCTGCTGCCCACAGAGGTCAGAAAAGGGCTTTCATCCTCTAGAACTGGAGTTATGGACATTTGTGAGCCTCCTTGTAGTTTCTGCGACCCTAACGAGGAACCTCTGCAAGAGCAGTCAATGCAGTTATCCACCGAGCATCTCTCCAGCCCTCTTTTTGTGGTTGTTTATTTCAATTGATCCTTTGGTAATTTTACATCATGCATCCCAATCCCATCCATCTCCCAGTCTCTCCACATCCACCCCTCACCCTTATAAGTGATCCCCCAAAGAAAAACTAACAAAGAAGTAATAAAAATAAGATAAAGATTTAAAACATGAAGAAAATAATAATAAATAATAAAATATAAATAAAAATAAGGATATCAATTTCAATTAAAAACAAACAAAACAAACAACAAAAAACCCACTTCTCCCTTCTGTCTCTCCCGTCTGTCCATCGCCCCTTCATACATCTTGGTGGCGTTGGGAGCTGTGGTGTATCATGCAGTATATCCTTTTGTCCAAACATCTTTACTTGCAAATGTTTTTTGTGCTGTTGGTCAGGCTCAAGGCCTCTGACTTCCAGCACATCATCAACACTGGAGCCCCACAGAAACTCCCCAGATATCATGAGGCCATGGTTCTGCAGGACCAGTCCCTTCATGTACTCCAGTAGGCCATAAATGGGGTAGATATTGAGGTGTGCCAGCTCAAAGCCCTGAATGTGTACCTGGGTGGCTGCTGAGTTGGTTAGCCCCAGCTTCTGAGACCATTCCCCTCAGGTGAGGAGTGGGGCCAGTTCTCCTACACCCATGGTGAGGAGTAGGGCCATCTTTCCCAAGTGTGGGAGACCAACTCTCCTATTAGGGGTGGGGTCAGCTCTGTTTTAGAATCTTTTTTTCTCAGGAATTAGGTGGAAACTCTTGCCCCACGTTGGGCGCCATTTGTAGCTGGAGTTTTCCTGCCTGGCCCACATTCAGGATGAATCTCTCTCACCTGCCAGTCCCACAGCCACTTAGATCCAACCAAGTAAACACACAGAGACTTAAATTGCTTACAAACTGTATGGCCGTGGCAGGCTTCTTGCTAACTGTTCTTGTATCTTAAATTAACCCATATCTATTAGTCTATAAGTTGCCATGTGGCTCGTGGCTTACAGGTACCTTACATCTCACTTGTCATGGCAGCAGCTGGCAGCATCTCTCTGACTCAGCCTTCCACTTCCCAGCATTCTCTTCTCTGCTTGTCCCATCTATACTTCCTGCCTAGCTACTGGCCAATCAGCATTTTATTTATACAGAGCAATATCCATAGCAGACCATTCAGGTCAGCACCACTCTGGCTGCAGAGTAGCCCTCGGACACCAACATGGCCACATATATGGCTGCCCAAATCCCGAGCATCCTCACAGCCTTCGGTGGTAACAGGAGCCATGGACATCAGCAAAGACCATGGCCGCAGCAGCCCAGGATTGGACATCACCAGATGGCAAGCAGACCTCCCACATCAGCCCATTCCTCACCACCTTTACCTTTACAGATCTGCCTCTCTCCACAGGACATGAGCTTCTCTGCCTCTCTCTCCCTCCTACACCCCTCCATACATTTGCTGGATGTAATAGCACCCAACCACATGGCACTGCAAGGCACCAGTGGACCCTTAGCTTCTTCCCACCTGCCCAGGACAAACTACCCTGGGCATCGAGTGCGAATCCATCTCTGCTGCTCAGTTCTCCTCTTTTAATGTTCTTAACACAATCATTCCTTAACCTCTGCCAATGGTCATTTATCCTTAAATGGTCTTTTAGATCCAACCTCCCCATACCAATAACTCTTTACATTATAAATTCTGTGGCATTTTCTCCCCCAGATTGGAATTTTTCTGGCTGGTCTGTCAATTTTATTTTATTTTTATTTTACATTTATTTATTTACTTATTTACTTATTTATTTATTTATTTATTTATTTATTTATTTATTTATTTGCTTACTTACTTACTTACTTACTTACTTACTTACTTATTTTGGCTTTTCGAGACAGAGTTTCTCAGTGTAACAGCTCAGTCCTAGAACTCACTCTGTAGACCAGGCTGACCTTGAACTCACAGAGATCTGCCTTTCCTTGCCTCTTGAGTGCTGGGATTAAAGGCGTGTGCCACCACTGCCCAGCTTGGCAGGTCTGCCAGTTCCTAACTCTGATTATATTTTGTCAGTGGTTGCATTCTCTTCTCCAGAGTTGTCAAGTGAGGTAGACGGGTGCTGCACACAAAGGGTTTAGCATAGTTCCTGATATACACTCATCGCATAATGAGAATTATCAGGCAATACCGGCATCAATAGGTTAACAGTCTCTCATTCTTGAAACAGATTGACATGCATCTCAGCATAAGATCTTTAAAGGCAAGACAGGCCAGCCTCAGCAGGCTGTCCTTTAAGCCAGGCTGCAGCTCATTTCAGCACACTCCTCCCACTCCCTCTTGTCCAACCACACAAGGCCAGTACCCCAGTGACCTGGCTCCTCCAGGCTGCTGTAGACAAAGTGAGACCATAGACATCCTTTAATCATTGACTCAAAGATGTAGTCACAGAATGAGGGGTTATAAGTGCTTTAGCTTGCTCAAGGAGACCTGAATTTGTGGTTTCCCATCATTTCTAATTTATTCCATCAAAAAAAAAAATCTGAAAGAAAAACACACTGAATATCTAAAACTAAGCCGGCTCCCTATAGTTTCTCCCAGGAGAGAGACCATCTCTTTCTCTCTCTTCCTCTGCTACTTCCTCACTTCCTGAAAGGTAGTTACTGTACAGAGAGATCTGTTTGTCTGTCTGTCTATCTGTCTCCATATACTGTAGTGCTGTGGGATGTTCTCTATGCTGTGAATGTGTTGCTCTGATTGGTTAATAAATAAAGTGCTGATTGGCCAGTAGCCAGGCAGGAAGTATAGGCGGGACAAAGAAAGAAGAGAATTCTGGGAACAGGAAGGTTGAGTCAGGAGACGCTACCAGCCGTGGCCATGAGAAGCAGATGTTAAGATACCGGTAAGGCTCTCATAGATTAATAGAAATGGGTTAATTTAAGATATAAGAACTAGATAGCAAGAAGCCTGCCATGGCCATACAGTTTATAAGTAATATAAGCTTCTGAATGATTATTTTATAAGTGGGCTGCTGGACTGTGGGGGCTTGGCGGGACCCAGAAAGAAACTCTCCAGCTACAGCTGTTCTTTTTCCTTGATGCTTTCATTAGTACTGTCAAGCCTGGAGATCTTGAACATGAAGACAGAATCTGTGTTTAAGCTCCTTGTGAACTCAACCGGCTATCATTTGGTCCTGGGTGGGGAAGGTGTCTGAAGGGTAACTGTCAGCTAACTAATGGTTGCTCTGCTGAAGGATATGAATGTTGAATCTTAAAATCATTCTAAAGCTTGTTCTCTTCTGAATCATTTTTAATGCTTTACCCAAATTAATAAATAGATGATAGATGAAGAGAAAAGCCCTTGTATCAAAGACAAGCAGGAAGAAAAGGCCTCATTATACAAAGTATTCTTGAAAAACAACATAAAAAGAGTTCCAATAGAAAAGTTCAACAAAGGACTTGGTAGGTGTTTACAGATTGACAGAGTCAAGGCCTAGATAGAACAGGAAAAATTCCAAATCTTACTAAGTAATTAGACAAATACTAATTAAAACAGTGATGTACCACTTCACAAACAGCCACTTTATAATACTGAGAAGGCAGACCATGCCAATGGTTATTAGAGGTATGGTGGACAAACCATGAAATAATATCGATACATTTATAAGTCAATGGTATAGTCATTGCAAAAACCAAACTGATCATCCTTAGTAAGAAGGCTTGTGAAAAGACCCTGTGGACCTGCCAACTCCACTGCTACTTTGCATCCCAAAGAAAATGAGCAGCAATATGTTTTAGGTCAGTGTTGTCTATAATGGAAAGGCAACAGACAGAACCAATGACCCAGGACGATGCAGAATGGTCTTAAAAAGCTGAGTGAAACTAAATAAGCTCTACAATATAATACCACTGATATGCATATATACAAAATGGTTGTGTACATATATGAATGTCTAATATAAAGGTATGAGTATGTAACATATAAGCCTTCAAGAATATATTCAGCTCCTTAGACTCTTAGTCCTGATCCCATAACAAACTAACCTAGGCCAGATAATTTATAAAGAACAGATTTTTTTTCCTCACAGTTCTAGGAGCTGAAAGTCCAAGATCAAGTGATGACAGGTGAGGGTGTGGCCTCTCTGATTGAGGACAGTGCTGTGGGATGTTCTGTATGTTGAATGTGTTGCTCTGATTGGTTAATAAATAAAACACTAATTGGCCAGTAGCCAGACAGGAGGAAGTATAGGCGGGACAAGGAGGAGAAGAATTCTGGGAAGTGAAAGGATGGGTCAGAGGGAGACACTGCCAGCCACTGCAATGACAAGGAAGATGTAAGGTATCGTTAAGCCACGAGCCATGTGGCAAAGTATAGATTAATAGAAATGGGTTAATTTAAGATATAAGAACAGTTAACAAGAAGCCTGAGCCATTAGGCCAAACAGTTTAAATAATATAAGCGTCTGTGTGTTTATTTTATAAGTGGGCTGTCGGACTGCTGGGGTTTGGCAGGACCCAGAGGAAAAACTCTCTAGCTACAGGACAGCCTTGCTCTCTGGAGGGCAAGAACACTGTGTCCTCCCATGGAAGAGGCAAAGAGAACTCATCACCTCCAACCTTAATGACACCCCTTATCCGATCATGATGGCTCAGCTCTTAGGACCCAAGTACATAGAAAGTGGGAAATAGCAATGATTTTCAGTGAACATTTGAAATTATCTTTTTGAAAGTTTCTTATTATTTATTTTTTAGGTATGAGTACTCTGTCTGCACGTACACCTGCATACCAGAAGAGGGCATCAGATCCCACTATAGATGGTTGTGAGCCACCATGTGGTTGCTGGGAATTGAACTGAGAACATCTGAAAGAGCAGGCAGTGCTCTTAACCACTGAGCCATCTCTCCAGCCCATTTTAATCATCTTAACCACTCAAAGGACTCATCCCTTTTTCTTTTTTCTACTTTTTTGCTTTTTAGCAGTGCTGACATTAAAGTCAGACCCTCATGTGTGCTTGGCGAGCACTCTTCCAAGTGAGCTAACACATCGGCTCAACCGCTTACCTCTTAATGCTATTACATGAGTTGTTGAGTTTCAACACATGGATTTGGGAGGAGATTCCATTGAGAAAACAGTAACAGACATGTACTACTGGCTGATAGGAAGGGCACTGGGAAGTAAAGTTACCAAAACCCATTGCAGGCCTTAGAAGGTCATTTCTCCCTGTGAGTGTTTTTCTGGAACTCTTTTAAGGAATTGGGTTAGTTAGTCAGTCAGTCAGTCAGTCAGTCAGTCAGTCAGTTAGTTTGAGATCAGTCTGAGCTAAACAGTTCCAAGAAGTCTTGATTATAGAGTAAGACCCTGTTCTCAAAAAATAAAAAACACTAAAAGGAAAAATAAGTAGAAAACACAAGCTGAAAAGACAAAATATGTTCAAAATAGTAAAAAAATTGAGACTGTCTACATATGTAAAATACAGAGGTGGATTATAACCAATTGTATAATGCAATCATACAATTAAGGAATATTCACTTTCAGAGAAAATTTAACAACATGGGGAAATGAGCTATGGGGAAGTAAATATAGGAGAAACAATGTAGATTTTATTGTTCAAAACATGGAAAACAGTAAAATGTTTCTTTCCATTTTGTTGATGTATGACACATTGTGAGAGATTTTATTTTATAAACCATCAACAATAAGCTTTTAATCTCCTTAGTACTAGACAAATACTTGTTTTGATTTAGATATAGATACAACTTTCCTAAGTTGCATGATTTTCATGTAAGATTCATGACATCTCTCATTTAAAGTGCTGTAAATAAAGGACCCATCATCTGAACTCACTTTCACTAGCTGTGGTAATATTTATAGATTGGAATGATATTTCACTGGTATCAGAGGGCATTTTGCTATCTAGGTTTTATAGTGCATTTCTGGAATGCAGAGAAGCTTGCTGGCTCATAAAAGGAGTCAGTCTTGACTACCACATGCTTAGCTAGGCATCCCACAAAATGACCCTTTAAATAGAGGCTAAATCACTTTTGCAGTTCACACTGTCTCCCTTGTCTTTGCTGACCATGATGCTTCCAAGGTCAGGAAGAGCAAGGATGAGAAGGAGCAATAACAGGCTCTTTGTTTTCATGCTTTCTAGTGTTCATTACAGAAAGAATGGATATTTGATTACTTTGAAGGAGAATGACTAGTGGTTAAGAAAGTTAAAATGGAATCTTGATTATCAGTCAAACCCCTTGTCCTTGGATTTCCTAAATGATATCTACTTGTAGAACTTTTTTCACACTACTATATTTTAATTAAAAATAATGTTCAATGATTGATTTATGCTCAAGGTGGCCCAGAAATTTCACTTTGACCACTCCATCAGTTGAAACAGAAGAAAAGGCTAAATAAAATGTAATGAAGGCAAATCATAGTGGCATAGAAAGAAGACCAATGGTTCCATCTCACAGATAATTGAAAAGGAGACAGGACACACAGTATTTTACTTACAAGTAAATCACTCAAGATTTCATGCCCATACATGTCCAGGAAAGCTGCCTCTGCTTCTTTTGTTACAGACATGGATTCAGTTATTATATCACACCTCAAAGTAAAGGTGCAAACTGCCACTGTGTGTACTTATACTTCTTTCATCAGCCAAAGAAGGTGTGAACAGTGAGCTATACACATTAGCTGTTTGGCTGGTTTTAATCTAAGGCAGGAACAACATGAGCCATATTTCATTCTCTAATATTTCTTAATGTCCTTCAGTTAATAATTGACTACAAGATGCAGTTAAGTCAAATATTTCTTCAATTAAAATGTACCATAGAGAAATATGAAAAACTAAAACATTCTTCTTTCTTGTTCTCTTTTTTAAATTAATATTTCCATTTATTCCTCAACAATTTTATAAAATTATACAATGTATTTTGATCATATCTACCTACATTTTCTACCGGAGGCCATGGGAATATACAGCAGATGGCAATTAATAGTTCAGGTGCCAACCACCAGATGAATAACTCTCTGATGGAGGAATTTTATTAAGCAAGGCTTATGGGATCACAGACTCTGAAAACCAGTTGCTTCTGTCTGTAATGTTTCTCATGTGCCACTACTTTTCTTCCCTAAACACAGCTATGGGTATTTTCCCCACTTCTTGTGTGTTTATCTCATGAACATATTCCATCTACTGGGCACACATATAGCTGTGGATGGTCAGGAGGATGATTTCTGCTTAAACTGTACAATTTTGATGAATAGAAATAATACTGGAATGTTTTCCATGGCTCAGACTGACATAGGAATATAGCAGTGTTCTCAGCTACAAAGGTAGCCTTTTACATATTTGACCTCAAAACAAATTCAAAGTAGAATAGTTGCCCCTGGAGACAAAATGCACAAGGGCAAGTTGCCAGTGTCTGTTTATTGAACCAAAGTCAGGCTGATAACATTAAGACATAACTCCCTGAAGCAATTGACTTTCTGCATGTACTCCTAGCCACTCAAGGTTCAACCAACTAACTGTTTATTGTTTAAGTCCTGAATTTCAATGTCACTCTCTGTCTGGGAATCCTGACTACTTAGAGGTATGTACCTCGCACCTGTACAGCCAAGCATTGCCAGCCAGTCATTCCAAGCCTGAGAGAAACCATGTGATTCCTTACATGTATTAGAATGGCTTTGTCTCTTATTGTTTATTCGAGAAGTACTTTGTGACCCTGAAAATGTAACTCATATTTGTCCAGAGCTTTTGCTGTGGTAACACAGATGTGTATGTAGGGCAGAGATGTGTGTGCAGTAAGTAGTGGGTTAAGAGGGAGGGAGGGAGGGAGGGAGGGAGGGAGGGAGGGAGGGAGGGAAGAGTGAGTGAGTGAAGAGTGAGTGAGTGAAGAGTGAGTGAGTGAGAGAGTGAATGAGTGAGGGAAGAGTGAGTGAGTGATGTAGAAGTGTGTGAAGAGTAGGAAGAAGAAATGTGTATAGAAGCGAGATATATGGAGAAGAGATGTAGAGGAGAGAGATGTAGAGCTGTGTAGAGAGAGCTGTGTGGGTAGAAGAGAGAGCAATGTAGATGAGATGTATAGCTGTGGGAAATGTAGCTGTGTGGAGACACAGAGATTTTCAGAAAGGAATTTTTCAAGATAAAGTAAAAGAAAAAGTCACCACCAGAAAGTGTGTATTTCCTTATTTTCCCCTCAGATAGAAAAGTCTAGCCCTTGCAGTGTTCATGGAATTTTTTTGCATTCCATGGGCGTGGTCTTGGAGCAGGCTCTTCCAATGGCTGCTGATATTTTCCCCCTCCCCACACAGCCTCAGAACCCCTTCAACACATGTTGCTGTCATCCTCCCCTTCTTCCTCCTCCTCCTCTTCTTCATCATCTCCTCCTTCTCATTCCTCTTCTTCTACAACCCACTTAGTATAATTTGTGCTGTCCATATAGGCAGGGGTGTGGACCATCCACGGGAACATGGACAACTTATTGTAGCCACATCCAGGAAGAACAATGACTCTCCCTATCTGCCTTACTTACTGTTCCATTGCTGTGAAGAGACACCATGACTAAGGTAATGCTCATTAAAACAAGCATTTAATTGAGGCTGGCTTACAGTTTCATAGGTTAGTCCATTAGCATCATGGCAGGGAGCATGGCAGCATGCAAGCAGACATGGTACTGGAGAAAGAGCTGAGAGTTCTACATTCTGATCCCCAGGCAGAGAGATACTCTGGGTTGGGCATGGGCTTTCAAAACCTCAAAGCCCATCCCTAGTGGCACATTTACTTCAAGAAAGCTATCCCTTTTAATTCTTCTAATTCTTTCAAAAAGTGCCACTCCCTGGTAACTAAGCATTCAAATATGTGAGCCTATAGGGGCCATTCTTCTTCAAAATACCACACTACCCAAATAGTTATAATTGCCTATAGCTCCTTAGCTAGGGGTGGGCTTCATAAACCACTCCCTGACTCCTGCTGGAATGTTGACTGAATTGATCTTGTATAGGCTTGTGCAGGTAGCCATAGCTGTATGAGTTTGTGAATACAAAGGCCATGGCATGTCCAGAAGACATTTCTCTGGTTCTTATGTTCTTTCCACCCCATCTTCCACACAGTGTTCCCTGAGCCTTGAGGGCAGGTTGATATAAATGTCCTATTTAAGGCTGAGCAACCAACTTATTCTCAGTACTTTGACCATTTATTAGTCTCTGCATTAACTGCTTCCCACTGGGGGAAAAGGGCTTCTTTGAACAAGGCTCAGAACAGCACTAGTCTATGGGTGTGAACACAATTATTTAGAAGGCATTTGACAGCATGACCATTTAGCATGACAGTAGTAGGTTCCCCCTTAGCCATGGGCCTTTGATCAGGTTTACAAGATGGTATGAATTCCGTCCTGAGGATCAGGCCCCAAGATCCTGAATCAGTCACATTGTTATGGCACCAGTGAGATTCTTGCATGGAAGGCTGGTACTGTGGCATGCAGTAGGGGAGTCCTGTAAGTTCCTTTCCTCTAGCCTTAGTTTTGCTGAACCTGTGACCTCCCCTTTCTTTCCTCTCTTCCTTGCTCCCAACTCTGCTCAAGATTTTAATCCTAATATTTACCACCCTCTACTTTCACATCGTACATGTTCTATTATCCCACCCCATTATGACCTCTTTCCCTCCTCCATTTGTGGTCCCTTTCTGTCTTCCTGACACTCCACAGACACTCCAAGTACACAAATCTAAGAATTCCAAACTAGAACCCACAGATTATCTCAGTTCATATATTTTCCAGTTCCATCCATCTTCCTGCAATTTTCTGTGGTGATATTGTGTTCCCCAAAATATTGTGTACCCTAATAAACTTATCTGGGGTCAGAGAACGGAACAGCCACTAGATATAGAGGCCGGAAAATGGTGGCACACACACCTTTAATCCTATCACTTGGGAGGCAGAGATCCATCCGGATCTCTGTGAGTTTAAAGCCACACTGGAAACAGCCAGGCATGGTGACTCATGCCTGTAATCCCAGGAAGTGATGGCAGAAAGCAGAAAGGTATATAAGGTGTGAGGACCAGGAACTAGAGCCTGGTTAAGCTTTTAGGCTTTTGAGTAGCAGTTCAGCTGAGACCCACTTGGATGAGGACACAGAAGCTTCCAGTCTGAGGAAACAGGATCAGCTGAGGAAATGGTGAGGTGAGGTGGCTGTGGCTTGTTCTGCTTCTCTGGTCTTCCAGCGTTCACTCCAATACCTGGCTTCAGGTTTGTTTTTATTAATAAGACCTTTAAGATTCCTGCTACATCTGGCGCCCAACTTGTCCGGTACGAATTTGCAAAAAAGCTGCTTGCGTATGGCCTTGGGGGCCCCAGCTCAGACCTGAGCTACACGTTGCCAGTTGTGGTGAAGCACGCTGGTTGGATTTACTGAAGGAGGCAGAGGCAGGAGGATGCCAAGTTTGAGGACGGCCTAGGAGGCTTGCTAAGGAGAAGCTTTGGCCAGCCACAAACAGTGGCAATGGGACCATGGAGGGAGTGGCTGCTGCTCCGAGTTGCTGACTGCTTCTCATCATGTTGGTGACTATGGTGATGCTGCTACCTGGGACGAAGGGTTTACTACTGCTTGTTCGGAGAAGAATTGCCAGGACCATCGTGTTACAAGAAAGCATCAGCAAAGGTCAGTTTGGAAAAGTTTGGCAAGACAAATGGTGGGGAGAAATTGCTGTGAAGGTATTCTCTTCTAGGGAAGAACATTCATGGTTCCAAGAGACAGACATTTATCAGACTGTGATTGCTCCAAACCACAGAGGAGGAAAAAAAAAAAAAATTCTGCAGGGAACCATGACCACACCTAACAGCAAATTTGAAATCTCCAAAAGAATGACAGGACCCCACAAAGATGATTCCACATGGACTATGGTAAAGCCATTAAGTTGATTAACACCACAAAAAGATTGGCTTTGGACTACAAACTTCTCAGGACAATTTCAAGATGGCCAGCTGAGATGATCCAGCCTGACAGAGTACTACAAGGACTTGAGACAAGCCCTGCACTTTCTCATTATGCAGTGACTGGACAAATGATACAAGACTTGACAATTAACCCAAAAATTTTCTTTTCAGGATTCCCCTAAAGATGTCTTCACCCCCAGAAAGCAGGAAGTAATTTTAAGAAAACGACGCCCACATTCCCAAGAGGTGGGATGGGAGGTTTTTGGTTGTTTAATGAGTTATGGATATTGTCATTGTTTATGATGGTTGGTTACAAGCTGTTAATTATTAATGGTCAGGAAAAAAGCTCAACAAGGAGATTAGATTCAGAGTTTTTGTTTAAAAAAAAGAAAAAGGAAAAAGAGGGTATAGATATGAGGTAGATCATTGAATCTACCGTGAGAAAAAAGATAAAGAAATAATAGGATAAATGGGTAGATCATTGAATCTACTCTAAAAAGAAAAAGGGGAAGATATAAAAATGACAAAAGGTAGATTATTGAATCTATTATGAAAAGAAAAAAGAGAGAATATGGATATGATAAGATAAAAAGGTCAATTATTGAATCTACTTTTAAAAAGGAACTACTTGTTTTAAATAGGATAAGTAATGAAACTTTTTGTCTGAGTTTATCAAATGTTACTGGACTAGACATTGTTAATATATATATAATGGAATTTTTATCTCAAGCTATCAAATGTTAATGGACTGGACATTGTTATATATTAATAGAGTTTTGTGTCTGAATCTGTCAAATGTTAATGGACTAGACATCGTTAATGTAATTCTTGACTGTATATATTGTATATACTTATTGGATATAGTTTTTCTTGTATTAGTTATAAGCTTTTTTTAATTTTAGACAAAAAATGGGAAATGTGGTGAATAATGTTCCATTGTGTGTATATATATATATATATATATATATATATATATATGTATATATACCACATTTTCATTATCCATTCATCAGTTCAAGGACATCTAGGCTAATTCCATCTTTCTTATTCTCTTTAGAACTGAATGATCACAGAGACTCTAATAAAAAAATGTGCAGGCCTAAATAATTCTATTATAAAATTAATTTACAATTGAGTTGATTATCTTCTCAGATTATCAATCTAATTTTCTAAATCATTTCCTCTATATGATTTCCTCAACAATTTATTACATCCTGGCTTTGGAAAAAGACACTATTTGGTATTAAACCAAATATGTTAAGTCCAGGTAAAGACGAAAATGAAGTTGTCCTAGTTGAAGCTTCCTTTCATTACCATGTAACTGGCATGCAAATGAACTGATCTTTTTTAATAATTCATCTCAAATGCTTATTTAAAAATATTTATCTTGGATGAGTGGTGGTCCTGCACACCATTAATCCCAGTACTTGGGAGGCAGAGGCAGGTGGATATCTGAGTTCGAGGCCAACCTGGTCTACAGAGTGAGTTCCAGGATAGCCAGAGCTACACAGAGAAATTCTGTCTGAAAAAAAAAAATCAAAGATTCAGCTGGTGGCAGCGGCGGTGTCATCCCAGCACTCTGGAGGCAGAGGCAGGTGGGTCTCTGGGTTCAAGCTTCAGGACAGTCAAAGCTACACAGAGAAACCATGTCTACACACACACACACACACACACACACACACACACACACAGAGAGAGAGAGAGAGAGAGAGAGAGAGAGAGAGAGAGAGAGAGAGATTTAATCAATCGTCAGCTATGTGGTAGGTGCTGAACTAGAGCAGCTTGTTGGTGTGGTGCTGATGGTAAGTGTATGCTCGTGTTGTTATAGATTGCTGTGTATGGGGTCAGGAGAAGCTACTAAGGAGTCCCTGCTGAGCACCCAGCAACCCCCAGGCAGACCATGTGATCATCCTCCTTGGCCAGATACTTGCTAAATCTCAGAATTTCCCAGTCTTATTGAAAGCCATGGTCAGGGAAATTTTGGATGAGCTGTATAAAGTTGAGTGGGACAGACACTTGAATATAATGACAAAAGACCACTGCGTAGGACAGGTGCCACTTGTGCCAGGCTGGCCTTAGACTCCAAGCTGAGATGACCTGCTGTGGGATGGTCTGTATGTCAAACATGTTGCTTATTGGTCAATAAATAAAACACTGATTGGCCAGTGGTCAGGCAGGAAGAAGTATAGGCGAGACAAGGAGGAGAGAATTCTGGGAAGTGGAAGGCTGAGGAGACACTGCCAGCCGCCACCATGACAAACAGCATGTGAAGATGCCGGTGAACCACAAGCCATGTGGCAAGGTATAGATTTATAGAAATGGATTAATTT
>CABHPR010143819.1:18161-30485 GCA_902168415.1 Peromyscus melanophrys | reverse complement strand
TGTTGTTGTTGTTTTCCACACAGTAAGTAGTGTATTTTCTAGGTACTGGGATGGCCAAGGAGGGAAGATTGGTCGATAAAAGAGCAAAATAAACTATTCTACTGTCTTATAACCTTAAGAATCAAAGTCCTGCCAGACTTTTGTTGGCAATACAAAGGCTGTATTTCCAATCCCCTGAAAGGTCAATTCTGAAAACTTAAGAGAGAGAAGTCTGTTAGGATCACTCAACCAAAGCCTGGGCTTGGGACCACCTCTGAGAGAGGGACCACTAGCAAATGTTTTGCACAAGCCTTTGTCTACACAGCCAACTTGATCAAGAAGTGTATTTTTACAAAATCCCCAAGTTCAGGGGTGGGGGGCCAATGACTGATTGACAGGAATTTAGAATGGCATATGGGGAAAAAGTATTTACCTACATGTGTATGCTATGTATGTAAGTATCCTTTACCACGGCTCAGTACCGCTGTCTCCCATTCTTCATGAGCTGTGTCTTCATATTTTAAAATTACCAAGTATACTGTTCCTCTGATATGCCCCACTGTAAGAATAAAGCAGCTTTTATAACATGTCTTGTCTTAAAACAGTGTATATGCTCTTACCTCTGCAGGTGTTTGTTTGTTTGTTTGTTTGTTTAACTGCACCACTTATTTCTGCTGCTTGCACCATTGCTTAGGATCCCATGTCATTCATCCTGCTACCCATAAAGACTTCCATTCATTCTCTCAAATGTTGTTATCATGTTTAGTTGACAACTATGTCAAATGGAAGTTTTATCAATAGCATTCGGGGAAAATGTGTTATACTTTTTTCTGATACAACTCAATTTATTGTTCAGAATTTTGTAGAATAAAGGCAAATGACATATTTTCTGTCTGATATTTTTTCTTAAATTTTTTAGGACACAATTAGTGGCCTCCTGGATTGTGATTTTTTTTTCGGTGTTTGCATATGCCTCTCTTACACACACATCAATAGTGGTTAGGATAAATTAGACCCATATGGTCACACACACACACATACACACACACACACACACACACACACACACACACACACACACACACACACATAAAGAGAGAGAGAGAGAGAGAGAGAGAGAGAGAGAGAGAGAGAGAGAGATCCCTCACTCAACATGGCATCACTGCATCTGTCTGAATACTGATGCAAGAGAGGATAGAGAGCCCATTGGCAGTGTGGAATCTCAAAACCTTTAAGAACAAAAGCATAGCCTTCCAGGATGCCTGACATGTGTGAAATCTGCAAAGAGAGTGGTGCAGCCGTCTTTGGTGTGATGGATAGAAAGCAGATAGTAAAGAACGTCCAGTCCTTCTGCTCCCCAGCCTCACTGCCCTCTGCTGTAGACTAGAGGTAGCACTGTGACAGATGAGCACACGCTCATATACATGGGCTTGGTTCAAGCCCAGAAGTTTGCAGGGGACACTGACAACCCCAAACTCATTGTGTCTAGTGCAATGACAGGCAGTTCTCAGTAGCATTCTGTGGCCTAGTCTTTTGCTGTTATGTGAAAGACATACATTAGTGAGCAGAAGTGACCAAATCTTCTGCAAAAGAAGAGTCCAGCCACAGTAGCCTAGGATAACCCTATACACTCAGATCTTGAAGCTCTGGGGTATAATTGTTTGACCCCATGTGTAGAGGAGAGGGTTTGGAAGCAAGTTGATGAGAGTAACAGTGACCAGGGTCTACACAGGTCCCAGCTGTAGACATTGATGCTATCTCAGTTTGCTTCTCTGTTTCTGGGATAAAATGTTGACCAAAAGCACCTTGAGGAGGAAGGGATTTATTTCGGCCTATACAGTTCACCATCCAGGGAAGCCAGGGCAAGAACTCAAGCAGGACATGGAGGCAGAAGCTGAAGCAGAGGCCCAGGAAGAGCATTGCTTACTGTCTTGTTCCCCTGCTTCTGCTTAGCTGTGGCCCAGGACCGCCTATACTGGGCCAGCACCGTCCGGTGAGCTGGGCCTTCCTACAGTTTATACACCCCTAGGCAAATTCCTCACTTGAGTGCCTCTCTTCAAGTTGACAGCCAAGTTTAACCCTGCAGATGCTTTGCCCAGGCAGCCCCACAGCAATGGAAGAGGAAGTAGAAAAGGAAAGAAGGTGTCTCTGGTACCCAGGCAAGACAAGGTCTGAGTTCAGCAAGCCTTGCCTGCATTTCATGGCTTGTTTGGGCCAACTCAAGTTATTTAAGAACAAGTTAGAAAATTTCAGGGACAGTTCACCAAAACACATGGCTCCTGAAATGAGGGACCTGGTATCATGTGTGATTTGCTGCCTGAAACAGCCAAGATAGAAGATGGATACATTTAAAACAGTATCTGGAAGTCATGAAGAATTTATGAAAAAAAAATACCATTGATGTCAAGAAATAGGACCAAATAATCAAAAACAAAAGTGGAGGGAGCCAATAATAGATGATAAATTAACTACATTAAGTGTCCCAGATATTTAAGTGATCAGATATGGGCTTTTGTCTTCTGTTTTTTGGTTTTTTTGTTTTTTGAGATAGGAAGATTTCCATGGAATATGAATCAGAACTAATCGTGGAAAGAAAAGATACAAAACAAACCATAGCTTCACAAAGCTCTATGAATTCCTAGCAAGGTAAAACAAAGAAATAATACTTAAGCAATCACAGTACCACTTCTGAAAGCAAAGAGAAAGGCTTGACATCGCCAGAGGAGAGAGCGCACGAACTTCAAAGGAGCAAACAAGACTCTCAGGAAACTTCAAAAACAACATGGATGTCAGTGCTGAAAGACAGTAACTGCCCATCTGTAACCCAGGACTGGGACTGGGTAGACCAGGCTGGCCTTGAACTCACAGAAATATGCCTGCCTCTATTTCCCGAATGCTAGGACTAAAAAGCATGAGCCACCATGCCTGGCTTGAGTTTGTTTGTTTGTTTTTCCAGTAAGAGAAAAAATTTAAAATTTAAATAGTCCCTATGAACCCCAAAGAAGATTTGAGAGTTAGTAATAGGAAACCATTTTTCTGACAAACAAACAAACTAACTAACAACAAACAAAACTAACAGTAATATGGTTGGTTTAAACCTATATAGACCAGTAATTACATTAATTTTATTTATTTTTTTAAAGATTTATTTATTTATGTATACAGTGTTCTGCCTGCATGTATGCCTGCATAGCAGAAGAGGGCACCAGATCTCATTACAGATGGTTGTGAGCCACCATGTGGTTGCTGGGACCAGGACCTCTGGAAGAACAGCCAGTGCTCTTAACCTCTGAGCCATTTCTTTAGCCCTACATTAATTTTAAATGTATTAAATATTCTAATTAAAAATCACCCTCTGGTCAAGGAACAGTGTTTTCACCTTGCTGGCCACATGACCTCTGATGCCTACTTCTCTTCCGTTCTTTCTTATAAACTTTTAAACATCATTCTTTGCTTGCATATTGTACAAACCAGATAAACCAGATTTGGCTCAAGAGCTACAGTTTGGCATTCCCTGCTCTAAACAGTGATGATGATTACACTCACAATGACAGTACTTAATTAGAGCACAATATGTACCGGGCACACCTATAAGACATATTTGATAAACTAACTCATCCAAGCTTCATTTCTGTAATGTGCAGTAACCATAGTGACCATCTTACCACAGAGGAACTCAGAGGACAGAGAAGAGGCTTGCTCAAGCCTGAGGATGAGTGCAGCACCAGGCAACTCCAGCCCGAGTCCACCTTTACTGAATAATATTTGTAGCTATGTGTAGTCCGTAGGAAAATAATTGCAATGAGAATGCTTAGAATTCTCTTACATCTGAGAGAGAGTAAGCAGCCAGGAGCCAATGATATCCAAAGTAAGGTTCAACTTCTAGCAAGAACTATGGCTACTTGCACTCATATTGCAAAATCTGGGGCTGTTAATTCATGCCACATGTCACTTTAGCTTAGAACCTGTTTTCTTTCATAATGTCTAAGTTTCCTCAGTCTTCATAAAAGTCTATTCATAAGAAGTCTATAGTCAAAGTATGACACTGATCTG
The DNA here is from genome assembly GCA_902168415.1 of Peromyscus melanophrys. NCBI lineage: Eukaryota > Metazoa > Chordata > Mammalia > Rodentia > Cricetidae > Peromyscus > Peromyscus melanophrys. The sequence continues at coordinate 26,453 of CABHPR010143819.1, read as the reverse complement.
AGTTGGTTTTAATACAGTCCACTCAACTATTAACACCACTTGAGCAATCTTACAGATAGGGAGCAATCAATTGTCACGTGACAAGCCTATCATTTTTTTATAACCATTGGCCCATGCCAACCTGAAAAGAATTTGCAAGTTCATAAAGGCGCAGCATATATTTCTACTAATAACATTTTTTTCTGTGTTTATGAAAACAGAGGGGATCGAGAATAGAACTGGAGGGACTGGAGAGATGGCTCAGTGGTTAAGAGCACTGATTGTTTTTCCAGAGGACTGAGTTCAATTCCCAGCACCCACATGGCAGCTCACAGCAATCTGTAACTCCAGTTCCAGGGGGTCTGACATCCTCACATAGACATACATGAGAGCAAAACACACACACACACACACACACACACACACACACACACACACACACACTGGAGTGGGTGAAGAGGTAGCTCAATGGTTAAAAGCACTGGCTTCTCTTCCAAAGGACATAGGTTCAATTTCCAGTACCCACATGACAGTTCACAACTGTCTCTAACTCAAGTCTGATGCCCTCTCCTGGCCTCCAAGGGTACCAGATACACATTTGGTGCAAGACATATACACTGACAAAACACCCACACACAGAAAAATAAATTACAAACAAGGACAGAACGGGACTGACTGGGGCAGGAAGCACAAGCAGAGGCTATAGGGCTCATTGTCATGATGGAAGGGACTAGTCTGGAGACAGTCGAGGCAGGGGATGTGTCAGCTCCTCAGCTGCAGCAAGAGCACATTTATGTTGTTGAAGAATGGGCAGGACTCCAGGAAAGTGAGACGAGTCATAGTGCAACAGAGTTCGCTGCTGCTGCTGCTGCTGCTGCTGCTGGAGAGTGGCTTGAATGGAGACATCCTGCTGCATGTCACACTTGTCCACAGAAGCGTGTGTTTGTTCACACTCACACGCAGAAGAATATGTTGATTGACATGAACCCCAGGCTCCAGCTCTCAGAATCTCGTATCACTTTTGTGGCCTCATGGTTTAACTTATACACAAATTCTGCATTCAACTAGGTGGTGGCTCCCAGAATCTTCTGAAGGGGACAGAATGCAAAGGATTTTTACTGAGGTCAAAAGTAAGATATGCATTTTGTGGTCTCCCTTTTGGATGATGAGGAATATCACCTTAGAACCATAACTTAGGTGTTCCATGATGTGTCAAAAGCCCGAGAATATAGATTTTATAAATTTTCCCAGCAAAATTAACATGTGCCTGGTAATGTCTTTATTTTTTTTTTTAGAATATGAAAATTTATTACTGTATTTCCACTGTCAAAATTTTATGACCTTGGTCTTTCCTTCTTGCCTTTATACAGGGCCAAAAGGGACACATTGGCTACTTTGACAACCTTAAAGCGGACTCCAGGAAATCACCTACAGCATGACCTTTTCCACCAAATCCAGCAACCAGAACCTCATCGATTTCCTCAATGAAGTTCAAGCAGCCATCACTGGGCACGGAAGCTGTGATCTTCTTGCCGTTCTTGAGAAGCCGCACCCTGATACACTTCCTGTCAGCAGATTTGGCTTCAACCCCCTTTTCCAGCACAATTCCCTTCGCACCAGAGGCACCTTCAAACAGATTGGCCTTTGGGGCTGTGCTCAAGTGGGCTTTCTTGTACTGTTTATCATGCCACTTCCGGTCCTGTCGGTGACTGCGGAGCGGTACTGAGACCACAACACTTGCCCATCTTGTGGGCGCCACGGGCCCAAAAGCCCTTCATGTTCTTAATTATTTCTCCCTCAAACTATTTCGGCTGCTAAATGGGTGCAAGTACTTTTTATTGTTTTGTTGTTTGTTTGTTTGTTTGAGACAGGGTTTCTCTGTGTAGCCCTGGCTGTCCTGAACTCACTCTGTATGTAGACCAGGCTGGCCTCGAACTCACAGAGATCCACCTGTGTCTGCCTCCCCAGTGCTGGGATTAAAGGCATGTGCCACCACCGCCCAGTGCCAGTTCTTCATTTAAATTATTTGAGCAGTAATTCTTCCAAAAACTGCATCACAATAAGAACTGCTTATCACCTGGCCGTGGTAATAACATACCTTTAGTCCCAGCACTCAGAGGAAGAGGCAGGTGGATTTCTGAGTTTGAAGCCAGCCTGGTCTACAAATCAAGTGCCAGGACAGCCAGGGCTACACAGAGAAACCCTGTCTTGAAAAAAAAAAGGGGGGGGGGGAAGAAAAAGAAAAAAGAGGAAGAACCAAAAAAAAGAAGTGCTTATCCTTTTCAATTTCAATTTATGTTATGCCATAGTCTAGCAGAACTTCTGTGAGACTCCCTTAGGTACCCTGTGGACCCTCTGAGGGAGTTAACTTTGTTGAACAGAGAAACAGTTTGATTCTAGTCAGGGTTAGATGTTTAATTATAACTTTGCTGTTTCCTTCCCTTTACTAAGGGATGGTATAGGATTCCCAGATGCAAATTAATTTTAATTTTCCTTGTCATTCTTTATTCCTCTGGCAACTCAAGGCTCTTGCCAAATATCTGTCCGGATCTTCTGGCCCAGTTTTCCTGGCAATGCAAAAGAGAAAGGAAGTCACTGGAGATGTCCTTTCTGAGAGCAGACATGCAGGCTTGCAGAGGCTGGCAGCTTGTGGTTCTTCTGCAGTAGCAGGGAGCCTGGGAGAGATTTCAGAGACGGCACATTTTGTCCACTGAAGATTTCCTTATTAAGACTTTCCAAAAGAAGGCACCCTGCACATCTCTTTAAAAGAATTGCCTGTGGCCAGGCGGTGGTGGTGCACGCCTTTAATGCCAGTATTCCAGAGGCAGAGGCAGGCGGATTTCTGTGAGTTCATAGGCCAGCCTGGTCTATAGAGTGAGTTCCAGGAAAACAGGGCTACACAGAGAGACCCTGTCTCCAAAAAAACCAAAACAAACAAACAAATAATAAAAAGAATTGCTTGGAGAATAAACATCATCTCTATGTCGCACCCTCTCCCCTCAAGGCTTAGAGATGAACGCTTAACAAGGGCAGAAAGGTTGTAAGAGCCAGAGGGCGGGGAGAGCCTGAGTGAAGAACCATGTCTTCTGGACATGAACATGTTTTGAGATCATTTCAACTAACCTGGGATGTCTGTGTGACTATGGAACGGGAGTTATCTGCTGAAGTTTGATGGACACAGCCATAACTCCCTCTCCCTGAATCTATCGGTAGCAGATAGTTGGGCAGTGAAAGGCAGGATGCCCTGAGCCCCTCCTCCTTCCACCTCTAGCCATTGAGGGCCCATTCCTATGCAGGCCTAGTCCAGGTTTCCTAAGAGCTGTCTTGCCCAGCAGGTGACTTTCTCTAGCCATTCTCCCTGTCTTCCACACCTCTTTTGTGGTGTTCCCTTAGCCTTGGAGGGGGTGGTACGTGTACTGTTTAGGGCTGAGCACTCATCTGCCACTTGTTTTCAGCACCTGGTATAGCCATGCGTCTCTATTTACCAGCGATCACTGGAAAGAGAGGCTGGTCTGGTTGTTGCGAAGGGTAACATTTACCTATGGGTGTCAACATAAATACTTAGAGGGCAGCTTGACCTGTGTGATCTTAGCTAAACAACAGTGTTCAGTCCCCGCTGGGGTCTATGACCTTCGCTGACATAGGTCTTTAGGCTTACAGAAGTAGGTATGTATTCCCTCCTGTGGCCCACTCAATCAGAGAGCCTTTGTGGTGGCACTACCATACAGATGGACACATCTTGTCTGACAGGCTGGTCTTGTAGATCACAGGATTCAGAGTTAGGCAGAGTATTCATACTTTTATTCCCCACTAAATGTCCACATGTAGTAGAGTGCAACTAGGCTTCTATCCCTTACCTTGCACAAAAATTAACTTGAAAACCCAGGGTCATGTGCATGCTAAGCTGTACTCTAGCACTGAGATGCACACCCAGCCCTGCCAGAAGGGTTTCCAGGGTGTAGTTCTAGCAGAGCAAAGTGCTATTGAAGGGGAGGAGGGGCAGTGAATGGCTTAAGATGACTGGAAAACTTACAGCTGAGAATGTGAATTGGAGTTTTAAATGGAAGCCTTTGTGGCTGTCTAAGAAGCCAACGAAATAGTGTTGAGCAAACAGCCAGGCAGGTAACAGGATAATACAGAGAATACTATTACTCTCAAGATAGAAAATTTATAAAGCCATCTGCAGTGATTTGAATAAGATCGGCCCCCATAGGCTCATATATTTGAATGCTTAATCACCAAGGAGTGGAACTGTTTGAAAGGATTGGGGGGGGGGTCTTGTTGGAGGAGGTGTGTCACTGGGGTTGTGGGCATTGAGGTTTCAAAAGCCAATGCTAAGCCCACGTTTTCTGCCATTCTGCCTACGGATCAGGATGTAGCTCTCAGCTACTGCTCCAGCCCAGTTCGCATGCCATCATGCTCCATGCCATGACAATAATAGCTAAGCCTCTGAAACCGTCAGCAAGCCCCCAGTTAAATGCTTCTTTTTATGAGTTGCCTTGGTCATGGTGTCTCTTCACAGCAATAGAACAATGACTAAGACACCATCTTATATCATTTATAAGTTCCAAAATATATAATGAAAATGTAAAAATGTGGGTGAAAATGATAGATATTAAACTCAAATAATGTAACTTTTTTTTTCCTTTTTAAAGCACAGTTGGTCAGATAATGTAGCTCAAAGGGAGAAAGAAGTGTAGCATCGTGGAAAGGTACAAAGATCTCCACAGAACAGTCTCTTAAAGAAAAAACACGGATGTCTGAAGCAAATAAAATAATAGCATTTGTGACATCCCGAGGTGGGCGTGTGGACTTTTCCTGTGTGAACAGCAGCCTTGGACATGAGCAATGAGATGGCCCTGAGTTGACGGCCATACGTCACTGCAGCAGTTACACCTGCATAAGTCTGGTTATGTGCTTGTAGTTAGAGTGAAATGAAAGCGAAATGTGATTTAGGGCCTCACAAGATGCTTCTCAGGGTGGGTCCAGTGGACTTAGGTCCTGTGTGTGCCTCTGTAAGTCCCGAGGCACACTTTTCCTCAGCTCACCCCGAGGAAATAGTCAGGCTCAGGGTCCCTGAGGCACACTGATGGATTAGACAGGAGTCAGCACAGCCATCCAAGAAATAAATGACTGTCAGAGGGGCCTGAGAGTTCACCAAGGGGGACTACTCTGCTCTGTGGGACTTTCCAAGTGGAAAACCAGATTAAAGGATTGTTAATCTGATTAATATGTACGTTAACACAGTCAATTAATCAGATATAAAGGTGAAAGTCCCTACCAGTCAGCTAGTGTTACTGACTTATGACAGGCAACTGTATCCATTTCATTACAATTAATTAAATTTCACAGTTTCCATTTTGAGCTTTGTGCAGTCAGCTCCCCTGTTTCCTGAGACTCCATGACACATTTAACCCCTAACCACGCTGGGATTTCTGCTTCTACAACTCCAAGGGTGGCAACAGACTCCTGGAACCAACGCTAGTGTGTGATAGCTTAGAACTTCCTGGGTCACATTCACTTCCAGCCATGCCTGTGTATGACCCTGGCTGTGCCTGTGTCCCAGATCTGCTTAGCCATACTTTATCAGTGGCTTCATGAGAAGACGTGGGAGAACAGCTTTGAGTGGGAAGGATTTGTCCTAGTGCACGGGTTCTGGAGGCTACACCATGGCTGTGTGGCCCGTGCACTTGAGCAGAATATCATGGAAGGTACAGTAGAGGAGGCTGTTCACCTGCTGATGAAAGCAGATGGAGGAGAAACCAGCGGGAGACACAGACCTCCAGGCCATGCTCTCAGCAACGTACTTCCTCCAGCTAGTCTCCAACTAAAGAGTCTAGAACTTCTCAAAAGAGCGCTGCCACCTGGGGACCAAGCTCCCAACACACAAGCCTTCAGGGGACACTTTGCAGCCTTTCTTAGCAGCTGGTGAAGTTACTCGCTGTGCTGGTGTTTAATAGGAAATGCTGTTACTTGGGATGGTGGGGGTTGCTGAACTATATTCCCAGACTAAAAATTATTCATTTGTGTGTAATAGCATATACATACAGTATGACATTTAGTAATACATAAGAGTGTGTGACAGAATCTCACTGTCCGCTCCTCCTCTGTCATTGTCTTTGTTATAGTTAGCGTTCATAGTTTCACTGCTGCTGAAGTAGAAGTTACAGGGGAGACAGCTTGGAAAACACATTCTGGGTTAGATTTCTCTCATTTTATCACAGAAGCCAATATTCTCCCCATCTTCAGCCCATAATTTCTGGCTCACTTGCTCATGTCAGCTCCCTGAGTAATGGGATTATCTCTATATTGTTTTATTTCACACCTGGCACAGTGATTCCTACAATACATGGAATAGCAGACATTTTGTCAGATGAACAAATGTTAGCCTAAGTGTTAATATAAAATGAAAGGAGATACACTGTACTAAAACCATTGTCTATAGACCATATACATGCCTACCTGATTCCTGCAGAGGCCAGAAGAGGGTGTCAGATCCACTAGAAATGTAATTATGCTGGTGCTGGGAATCGAACCTGGGTCCTCTTGAAGAGCATCCAGTGCTCTTAACTGTTGTGCCGTCTCCGCAGAGCCCTGAAGCTGTCTTTTATTGGCTCATGTTGTCAGTGGCTCGACCCAACACCAACTTCCAGAGGCATTTCTCTGCCCATCTGAGTCTCAAATGCAAGGGAATTAATGACCACAACTACCAGTCACCTTCCACTAGACAGGGTATATACAGTTCCTTCATGCCTTGGGTGGGATCACGCTAAGGTGAATGTTTTACATTTTGTCCCCAGGATTTCAAAGCAGGATTAGAGTCCAGCTACCTATATGATAACTTCTTTAAAAATATAGGGGATATAGCTTAGTAGTAGAATATTTTCTTAGCATGTGTGAGGCCCTAGATTCAATTCCATCACAAAAAGAGTCAGAGAAACACACACACACATACACATGTGCACACACTCACACACAGAGAGAGAAAGAGAGAGAGAATGTGTCTAGTTCATCTCGTTTGGATCACATGCCCATCCTTTAACCAACCATTATTCTTTATGTTTTTCACTGGCCAAACTTAGGTGACATGTCAACCCTGGGAGTCAAGAGTAGACTAAATTTAACCAAAACTACAAAGATTAAAAATGAAAAAGAAGAGCTAGGCATGATGGTTCATGCCTTTAATCCTAGAACTCAGGAGGCAGAGGCAGAGGCAGGCGGATCTCTGAGTTCAAGACCAACCTGATCTACAGAGTGAGTTCCAGGACAGTCAGGGCTACATAGTGAGACCCTGTCTCAAGAAATCAGAAAAAAAAATGTAAAAGAAGAAAAGCGGTGGTGGCACACACCTTTAATCCCAGCACTCGGGAGGCAGAGGCAGGCAGATCTCTGTGAGTTCGAGGCCAGCCTGGGCTACCAAGTGAGCTCCAGGAAAGGTGCAAAGCTACACAGAGAAACCCTGTCTCGAAAAAAAAAAAAAAAGAAGAAGAAGAAAAGAGAAGGAGGAGGGAAGATGGGAGAGGAGGGGAAGGAACGGAGGAGTGGAAGGGAAGGAGGTGTGGTGGAATCTGGGACCACTTCCAGAGAGCACTGTGATCAGGTGAGAAATAGCCAAAGAGCAGCTACAGTCCATGACAGAAGGAGGGCTGAAACTCTTAAAAAATGGAAGTTTTTTCATCGCAATTCATAGTTGATCTGAATTATTTATTAGCCCTTCTGAGGAAATAATATTTCTCTGTTTTAAACTTTTCCAGAGAGCCTAAAATGAAAGATTTCTTTTCCAAGTAAGATAGATATTTTTCTTTGATTGGAACATGATAACATCTATGCCCAGTGAGGACAGAGGCCATGCATTTGTCTCTTAGAAATGTATTGAAATATTATTCACCTCTGTAAATATACCTGAATATACATGATTTCTCAAAATAATATTAGAAGGAGAGAGAGTTCATAAAGAAACAAATATTTTGAGGATATGGCCCCAGAAATTTGAGGTGTCAGCAGTTCAACACACTTGAAGTTTCTCAAACTGAAAGTCCAAGATGTGGGGTGCAAAGATCACTCAGTTAGTAAAGGCCTTATTGTTCAAGCATGTGGACCTGAGTTTGATCCCTAGAATTCATTTTTAAAAGCACAGGTACTGGAACAGGTGGATCCTTGGTCTCAGTGGCCAACTGGTCTACCCAAATTGGCAAGCACCAGCTAATAAAAGGCTCAGTCTCTAAAAACAAAGTGGACAGCTCCTAAGAAATAACACCAAGTTATCTCCCAGCTTAGACACACACACACACACACACACACACACACACACAC